>SJOL01003369.1:197364-207830 GCA_004794785.1 Opisthorchis felineus | reverse complement strand
CCCAAGGTCACCCTAAGTAGGATGAGATGACAGTGTGTGTCGCGGTGACTCCATTAATATTCTAGCATTTATTCGTATTGGTGTTTGGTAAGCATTCGTGATGGTTTGCACACGTAATGCGAGTGAAACCTGTAAGTACTGGTTTTCCTCTAAACATAACACACTACTCATAAGGTTGCTGAAGACTCTTCGACAGCCCATCACAAACGAGAGATTCAGGTGGATTCAGCTGAGCCTCGTGTAAAAGCCGGATTCGTATACAAACGAGAGTATTTGTCGAAATACAGGTTTTGCTGTTTTGCAGTACTCGAGATATCACAATAGCTGGACACACTCAGTCTCTGTGTCTATGACTGGATAGTGGGTGTTCCAGCCTCGTTTCAAAAAATACTTAACTAGCATGTTGGGCCCTCTCCATCCACGAGTTCACCTCACCAAATAGGCGTTATGTGTGTGGATATTGTGGCAGAATTACGTCAGATCGAGTGATCATTTTTTCCGTTGATTGATGACTTATTTTTAACTCATGCTGAGAAGAGACAAATTTTCTGGAAGCATCTGCATTCAACCCGAACTGAGATTTTATCGAAGACAGAATCCAGTCAGTAGATGTACAGACACATCGTGGACTTCTCCTAAACCTTCGACACAGACACTATTTGTGGTCTTACACAAGTTTGTCCGTCCAGACAACTTTATCGAACTGAGAAGTCCTGGTGAGAAAATCCGCATTAGTCGCGCTGATTTCGAGATCGATAGGGGAGTAGAATGAAGTAGTGTCAGTCATCCAATCAGAAGCATCCCTCGAGCAGAACACTGCTGCGTCAGTGCTTCACTGTCTTCTAAGGGGTATGAGTTATTTTCTCACTACCAGGCCATCCACTTCGATAGATGGTAGTGAAAAATCTTTCGGACACCAGTGTACGATTTACGGAAGGTGTCCTTGCAGAGCCTGTACTCCAGTGAGTAGTGTGAGATGGAACAGTCGCAATTTAGTGCATCATGAGATGACGAAGTTATTCTGAAACGGATGCTTTCAACTAGAGATGTGACTGGCCTTACTTGAGGAAACGTAACTGCTACGCATATGCAATTCCTCAGTTAACTCAACACAGTCACAAACTGGCAATTGAGACTCACGATGAAATGCATACAAGATGTAGTTGTGATAAGTGTGCCACTGTGTGTCTTATTCTCTTCAGTGGCCTCCAGGAAGTCATCCAGGAAGTATTTTTAGCACAGAATGTATGCCAGTCAATCGTCTGCTATTATTACAGCTCTAGAACATGCNATGATGATGATGATGATGATGATGATGATGATGATGATGATGATGATGATGATGATGATGATGATGATGATGATGATGATGATGATGATGATGATGATGATGATGATGATGATGATGATGATGATGATGATGATGATGATGATGATGATGATGATGATGATGATGATGATGATGATGATGATGATGATGATGATGATGATGATGATGATGATGATGATGATGATGATGATGATGATGATGATGATGATGATGATGATGATGATGATGATGATGATGATGATGATGATGATGATGATGATGATGATGATGATGATGATGATGATGATGATGATGATGATGATGATGATGATGATGATGATGATGATGATGATGATGATGATGATGATGATGATGATGATGATGATGATGATGATGATGATGATGATGATGATGATGATGATGATGATGATGATGATGATGATGATGATGATGATGATGATGATGATGATGATGATGATGATGATGATGATGATGATGATGATGATGATGATGATGATGATGATGATGATGATGATGATGATGATGATGATGATGATGATGATGATGATGATGATGATGATGATGATGATGATGATGATGATGATGATGATGATGATGATGATGATGATGATGATGATGATGATGATGATGATGATGATGATGATGATGATGATGATGATGATGATGATGATGATGATGATGATGATGATGATGATGATGATGATGATGATGATGATGATGATGATGATGATGATGATGATGATGATGATGATGATGATGATGATGATGATGATGATGATGATGATGATGATGATGATGATGATGATGATGATGATGATGATGATGATGATGATGATGATGATGATGATGATGATGATGATGATGATGATGATGATGATGATGATGATGATGATGATGATGATGATGATGATGATGATGATGATGATGATGATGATGATGATGATGATGATGATGATGATGATGATGATGATGATGATGATGATGATGATGATGATGATGATGATGATGATGATGATGATGATGATGATGATGATGATGATGATGATGATGATGATGATGATGATGATGATGATGATGATGATGATGATGATGATGATGATGATGATGATGATGATGATGATGATGATGATGATGATGATGATGATGATGATGATGATGATGATGATGATGATGATGATGATGATGATGATGATGATGATGATGATGATGATGATGATGATGATGATGATGATGATGATGATGATGATGATGATGATGATGATGATGATGATGATGATGATGATGATGATGATGATGATGATGATGATGATGATGATGATGATGATGATGATGATGATGATGATGATGATGATGATGATGATGATGATGATGATGATGATGATGATGATGATGATGATGATGATGATGATGATGATGATGATGATGATGATGATGATGATGATGATGATGATGATGATGATGATGATGATGATGATGATGATGATGATGATGATGATGATGATGATGATGATGATGATGATGATGATGATGATGATGATGATGATGATGATGATGATGATGATGATGATGATGATGATGATGATGATGATGATGATGATGATGATGATGATGATGATGATGATGATGATGATGATGATGATGATGATGATGATGATGATGATGATGATGATGATGATGATGATGATGATGATGATGATGATGATGATGATGATGATGATGATGATGATGATGATGATGATGATGATGATGATGATGATGATGATGATGATGATGATGATGATGATGATGATGATGATGATGATGATGATGATGATGATGATGATGATGATGATGATGATGATGATGATGATGATGATGATGATGATGATGATGATGATGATGATGATGATGATGATGATGATGATGATGATGATGATGATGATGATGATGATGATGATGATGATGATGATGATGATGATGATGATGATGATGATGATGATGATGATGATGATGATGATGATGATGATGATGATGATGATGATGATGATGATGATGATGATGATGATGATGATGATGATGATGATGATGATGATGATGATGATGATGATGATGATGATGATGATGATGATGATGATGATGATGATGATGATGATGATGATGATGATGATGATGATGATGATGATGATGATGATGATGATGATGATGATGATGATGATGATGATGATGATGATGATGATGATGATGATGATGATGATGATGATGATGATGATGATGATGATGATGATGATGATGATGATGATGATGATGATGATGATGATGATGATGATGATGATGATGATGATGATGATGATGATGATGATGATGATGATGATGATGATGATGATGATGATGATGATGATGATGATGATGATGATGATGATGATGATGATGATGATGATGATGATGATGATGATGATGATGATGATGATGATGATGATGATGATGATGATGATGATGATGATGATGATGATGATGATGATGATGATGATGATGATGATGATGATGATGATGATGATGATGATGATGATGATGATGATGATGATGATGATGATGATGATGATGATGATGATGATGATGATGATGATGATGATGATGATGATGATGATGATGATGATGATGATGATGATGATGATGATGATGATGATGATGATGATGATGATGATGATGATGATGATGATGATGATGATGATGATGATGATGATGATGATGATGATGATGATGATGATGATGATGATGATGATGATGATGATGATGATGATGATGATGATGATGATGATGATGATGATGATGATGATGATGATGATGATGATGATGATGATGATGATGATGATGATGATGATGATGATGATGATGATGATGATGATGATGATGATGATGATGATGATGATGATGATGATGATGATGATGATGATGATGATGATGATGATGATGATGATGATGATGATGATGATGATGATGATGATGATGATGATGATGATGATGATGATGATGATGATGATGATGATGATGATGATGATGATGATGATGATGATGATGATGATGATGATGATGATGATGATGATGATGATGATGATGATGATGATGATGATGATGATGATGATGATGATGATGATGATGATGATGATGATGATGATGATGATGATGATGATGATGATGATGATGATGATGATGATGATGATGATGATGATGATGATGATGATGATGATGATGATGATGATGATGATGATGATGATGATGATGATGATGATGATGATGATGATGATGATGATGATGATGATGATGATGATGATGATGATGATGATGATGATGATGATGATGATGATGATGATGATGATGATGATGATGATGATGATGATGATGATGATGATGATGATGATGATGATGATGATGATGATGATGATGATGATGATGATGATGATGATGATGATGATGATGATGATGATGATGATGATGATGATGATGATGATGATGATGATGATGATGATGATGATGATGATGATGATGATGATGATGATGATGATGATGATGATGATGATGATGATGATGATGATGATGATGATGATGATGATGATGATGATGATGATGATGATGATGATGATGATGATGATGATGATGATGATGATGATGATGATGATGATGATGATGATGATGATGATGATGATGATGATGATGATGATGATGATGATGATGATGATGATGATGATGATGATGATGATGATGATGATGATGATGATGATGATGATGATGATGATGATGATGATGATGATGATGATGATGATGATGATGATGATGATGATGATGATGATGATGATGATGATGATGATGATGATGATGATGATGATGATGATGATGATGATGATGATGATGATGATGATGATGATGATGATGATGATGATGATGATGATGATGATGATGATGATGATGATGATGATGATGATGATGATGATGATGATGATGATGATGATGATGATGATGATGATGATGATGATGATGATGATGATGATGATGATGATGATGATGATGATGATGATGATGATGATGATGATGATGATAATGGAAGTGGCTTACTGGTCGCTGCAAAAAGACATGCTCTACACCTCAGCTGTTGAATAGGTACTATGCGCCGGCAATTTTTGGACAAAGTCTTTCCGCAAATTTAGGTGAAATAAGAGAGAACTTTTTTCAGTATTGAAATCCTCCTGAGACCAGGGGGAAGTTTGTCCTAAATCTACGGGAACTGGTCTGTTTATATTAAGTTTGTTTTAAAAAAACTAATACTCTAAGTTGGGCGATTGCGCACTGACCTAATTTTGACGAACTACTGATGTTGCTGGAAACGCAAAGTCGGGCGACAATAATCTTTCGCAATCAACTTTTTCCAATTTAGCAGCTTTAAACCGTGTACCATAGGCATAGTGGTTTCATCTGCGACAGTTCCAATCACCTGAAAGTGGGAGAGTGTGAGTCATACGGCCAAACATTGGAGGCGATGGCATGTTCAGTTAGTTCGGGAACTTGGTAGCTTTGCATTGAAGGCGATAGCTTTGACGCACGATCGCCACTGACTGCGCGATTGGACCATTTCTGCCAGTATCATTAACCATTGGTGAGATGAGTCCCGGGATCCCCATCCAGGGAGGCGTATTAGTGCACAGGCGAGAGTTCCTGGGTTAAAGTCCTGACGGGGAAATGTGTTTTCTCCGCAGTATCGCTGGCACACGAGTTCCGCAATTGTCCGTGGACTTGAAGAGTCTGGTTGACTCCCTGCCCCCTGCGCGCGAGTGTATGTGTGATGACTGTGTCGTGTCTTCCTATATATAGGAAGGTTTGACTTGTGTATAATACCTAGAATCGTTCCGACGTGTACGAGACGGGAACTGACTTGTTGTCGGTCTAGGTTCCAAGCGGGACAGTTTTTTTCGCGTGATTTGGGTGTTTACGGTACAAAGAATTCGCATGATATAGTGAGGATGTGCTAGACAAATTAAACGAAGTTAGTTGAAGGAACAAGAAAGTGACCGCTACAGCCGGCAGTTGTCCACCCGACTCAGTTTACTGGTTGGTGTTTTCATACTTGCAAGGGCTGGGCGAAAAGAGCTCTGCTAAGCAGACGGTCTTCTGGCATGCGAAGTGCATGTCCTAACCAGCGTAACCTATGAAGCCTGAGTTATTCATCTATCGCGGGAGAGTTCCTTCTTCCTAGAACCACCTGGCGTACCTCGGCATTACTAATCCGATGTTCCCACCTGACCTGACCAGTGCTTCGGAGACACCGATAGTCAAACGCTGACATCTCTCGTACGTCCTCTACGCGTAGAGGCCATGTCTCTGGTCCCTAAAGCAGTATGGATCGAACCGCCGCAGTGTAAACTCTGCCCTTGACAGACGAACTCACGTCACGTCGGCGCCATAGGCATCGGAGGTTGGCAAAAGCTGTCCTGTCTTTCCTGATTCGAGAAGTAATCTCACCTCCAGACAGTCCACAACAACTTATACAACTGCCCAGGTAAACAAATTTATCTACCACATCGATTGGCTCGTCTGCAAGCATGGGATTCGGGTTTGATCTCACCCGATCTTGTAACAGCACTTTACACTAATGATGTTGCTGAAAGCGCAATGTCGGGTGACAATCATCATTCTAAATAAATTAATTTTCGAGAAGTACACTCATTTGCAAATCAATTTGGTTTTGCTAGAGACTCACCTGGAACCCAGCTGAATCTCTCGTTTGTGATGTTCCCATGCAACTGAATGTGCTGCACCAGGCCGCCTCATGTTCCAGTTGCTACGATATTCGAGATATCGCGATGCATGTAATTTTACGCAATGTACTACTCATAAGGTTGCTGAAAATTCTTCGACAGCCCACGACCGGTTTCGCCCTTCTTGGGGCTCATCAGGCAGGCGCAGTCCCCGAGTTTTCGTCAACCTTATGTTCTACTTGGACCCAAATTGGACTGTTTTCAAGAAATACACTCATTTGCAAATCAATTTGGTTTTGCGAGAGACTCACCTGGAACCCAGCTGAATCTCTCGTTTGTGATGTTTCCATGCAACTGAATGTGCTGCACCAGGCCGCCTCATGTTCCAGTTGCTACGATATTCGAGATATCGCGATGCATGTAATTTTGCGCAATGTACTACTCATAAGGTTGCTGAAAATTCTTCGAAAGCGCAATGTCCGGTGACAGTCATCTTTCTAAATAAATTACTTTTCGATTTACTGTTCACAATCACACTGACAATGTTCCCATTATGTCACCTTGAACAGCAACAGTGAAGGGTTCGTACATGGAAAAAGTATCTCAAGATTGGATGCTCTTGGAAACTGGTAAACATAACCGCAGCTCTTTGTGTTTTGGGAATTCACTGCGAGTTCATAGGTTGTTGCTTCGAAAGGATAACCAGCACCAGGTAGACAATCATCTAAATTTGTTTCCGTTAGGTGAAGCAGTGAAAAAAACTGCGCATATTTTCGGTTAATTTTGGTCTCCAACCGGACTGTCAATTTCTGTGAGTTTTGAAGTTTAGCTGGACAGATCTTTTCGGAAAGGTTACTTTTGTGCGCTGTCTTCAGCGCACTGAAGATGTCTTCTCGAATGGTGACGAAACGTTTGCAAATCAATTGCCAAGCTCGGTGAACAGATCAACAGCCACCTGATCAATTACCAACTAATGTACCCGAGCTACCAATATTCTGACAAATTAATAACGATAAGCTTTTTGGTGCCGCTATTTTGATCACCCTCTTTTTGAACAAGAATGCAGTTTTTGTTAGGCATACTCAGCCAAGTGGTGTCCTGAAAGGTGAAAGTCATCAAACGTAGATTTTGCAGTAGCAAGGTAATGATATCGCTGTCTACTTCGTTGAGCAAAGGGATCGTGTCAGTGAACCTATCCATTCGAGCAAATACCATGTCGAAAGTCGAACGAACTTCCACGAAGTTTTCCTTGTCATAATTAGATTATCTGTATTTTCAGTCGATGCTGAGTCCACTTCCACCCGATGATAACAGAGTCGTGATGGGGTTTGTCTGTTAGATTTTACTTCTCATGAATCAGTCAAATATACCCTACCTCTACTGCTCCCCGGCAGTTTTGCTTTGTCATGAGTGGACAAAACGGTGCAACCTCCCATTTGACTGCAATCAGATGATGTGACCAGCTTGAATAAAAACGTTAAAGAAACATTTTACGTTGGGGAGAGCGGGGTGGTTACTGTTTGAGAGATGCCACTTCTTACAGTTTGGAAATCATTTTGCTTATTCGTGGGTAAATTATAGACAAGTCCTTTTCTCAAAAGTGTCTCCATCACAAGAAGAAACACATGGACTAGGCTCACTTTTGTTGCATCATCATTTGTGAACTGCACATAAGCAAGAAAATCTGGAGCACTCGCTAGAAAACAAACGGAAAATTCCATCGCACCCTGCGGAAAACTATCTGAAAAAAACGGGGGCACAATTGAAGTTCTATCAACTCAGCGCTCGTGTCGGTCATCCCTACCATAGCAAGATGTTCTAGGATATCCAGAGGATATTTCCTCGAAATGTGGAATCTTCTCGAACCGCCAAATCTGTCTCCTTCAGAGATAGCATTATTTCATGCTAGCCGGGTTGCTAATTAGGTAGCAGAATACTAAACACTGAAAAAATAGGTTAAGCTGATCTCCAAGTTGAAAGACACAATCTGATATCCTACGTTGAAAGCCACTGTGCACCGGTGTCCGAGCTTATCACCTCGCAAAATTCATAATGTACGTTGTTTGATCCAAAACGTTCCTTGGTGCCGAAGTAAACTTTTCCAACGACAATAGCAGGAGGTTGACCATACCATGGATTTCCGTCAATTCTTTTTAGCTTGTCTTCTCGTGAGGAATTAAAACGTGTACACTTTTCTTCTACGGTCCATCTGGACCATAATGGCTGTAGCCCTGCTCTAATGGGGAGGGGGCATGAGGGTGGATTTTCAGACTGTGAATTGCAGTGGATTGCAAAAAACATGTGCCCTGAGAAGTGAGTAAATATCACCCAACCAATAATTGGTCGATATATTTGTCGGATCGATAATATGACACTTTAGTAACTATCAGTCTGGGTCGAAATGAAAACAAAAGTTTGTACTGTAAAGATGACAACAACAAACATACTCTGGCAAAACAATCTCTGACTTAGAAGGGACGACTTTTTTTGCATAATTCTCAGATTCCTGGTAGTCGTTTCAAAAGGAGGACACAAGATGAAATATTGTTTGAAAGATTTTGGGTGGCCAGAGTTCGCAAACTCAAGTGACTGGGAACAACGGGATCACATAGGTCAACTTGCCAAACTGAACAGAATACGGACAGTGCACTCATTCTCTGCACAAAGTGGCTCTTGATGTTAATGGCTGTCCCTAATAATTCCAGTTTAACAGTGAAACACATGCAGCTTTCTCTCCAGTCCGTTTTCCTGTACAAATTGCGTAATTATTGAATCGTCCGCGGTTATCCGAAGGAACTTAGCTGGAAACGACATGCGAAAGGCTGTACTTTCTAAGCACGTTTCGGACTCACTGGATCTAGTACTTTGCAATAAGGTAGAACTCCATTTCAAGTGTTTTTCTTCGCTTAGTGTTTTATAATATTAAAGGGAGATATTCAACAAAGTATTTCCCAACTCCTTCAGCGATGGCGTCTGCAATGGTTTGGGCGTCTGTTGCACAGGAACGATGCCGAAATCACCTATCAAACCTTGACCTCTACACCATGTCAAGCATGGCGTTGTTGCCTCAGGGAAGAACTGAAAACCTGGCCCAATGCGGTCAAAATAGGACTGGAGCGGCTCTGTCTACAGAGTCCGTCACTGGAACCGACACCGGATGGCGGTTTGGGTAACCCGGAAGCCAGTCTGGGTGAGCTAAGAGTTCAGCAACTTTTGACATGGCTAACCCCCTGTTTGGTTTCAGTGTGCCGGTTAATTTCAACCATGTACACTACGAATCATCTGACGCCTCCGCACCAGGAGAGACGCGTGGGGTTCACGTGTGAGGAATGTGGCAAGCGCTGCAAATCGAAAGCTTGCTTGGCAGCCCGCCGTCGAGTTCACGTCCGTGAAAGTGATGGCACGAACTTGGT
>SJOL01003369.1:138194-190010 GCA_004794785.1 Opisthorchis felineus | reverse complement strand
GTTCATCCAAAAATACCTTCGTCTCGTTGTTTCATCGAAATTTCTAGAAACTAAACAAGAATGGCGAGAGTGGGTACTCCTGACGGAAACCGCTTTGTGTACGGAAGGTGTTGGAGAACTTTCCGTATACTCTCAAACTCCCAGAAGTCTGAGAATACGAAAAACGTACTATGTTCACAAACTTCCGGGGCAAATGTGTCAAGGAGAACCGACCGGTCAACCGAGTCAAATGCGCCTTGGAAATCCAAGAATACTACAATTGTGGGTCGCCTTTACGTATGACGTTGTTCTAGCACCTGACGAAATGTCAAGATTTGGTCAACGCAACCCCTACCAGGCCGGTATCCCGCGTGCTGCTCTCGAGTCAGTGTTTCACAGAGCGCCACAAGGCGACGAAGAATCAGTGACGCCAACAGCCTCGTTACGACTGAGGTCAAGCTGATCCCCTGGTGATTACCACGCTCACTAAGAGCACAATCGTCGACTTTCCCCGATTGTCTGGGACAGTCCCCTTTTCCCAAATGCACGCAAACGGTCCAGATAAGCACTGACTGAGGACTTCACCCCCATCATTGAACAATGCGAGATCATGGGAGGTCATCCGGTGGTGCTTGAGAGAGCATATGCAGTCATAAACTTCGGAGGTCGTAGGTGGTCCCAGGTTCACCGTCCAGGGTTCTAAGTTATCCGCAGGCTCCAGAAGAGTGGAAGTGGGTGGTTACGAGACCGTGTTGTTCACGGAGGGTGGATTTGAGTGCGGTTTCGATTTATTATCAGAGATGCGTCTAATTGGCAGAACTCACTGCTTATAAGGTTGCTGAAAACTCTTCCACAGGCCACTGGCGGTCGCGTTCGCGGGGCCCATTGAGTAGACGTGATCCTCAACTAAACGATTCTGTTAGGCAGGGGGCTGAAACTTGATAGAATTGTCTATAATGATTCGAACCAATGGAAAATCTTGAGATTGGGTTGGAAGGACCATTTTACTGGCGAGAATGGAGTTGCTTTCAACGACCAGAGTGGATTGGAATAGGAGGGCAAAAAGTGGGATGGAAGTTGTCGTGTAGAATAAGTGCAGTTTAGCAAACAGCAAACAGCTAGCAGACCCTGGTTTCAACCCGTACAGTGTGATATCTCCATGCATTATTTTCTTGTTTTTTTTTATCAAAAGAAAAGCTGCAGCTTCACAGAACACGTCACTCATAAGGTAGCTGAAAACTCTTCGACAGCCTACGACCAGTTTCACCCTTCTTGGAGCTCATCAGGTAGGCGCAGTCCTCGAGTTTCCGTCAAACATATACTCTACTTGGACGCGATTCATGAACTGCACTCATTAGCACATTAATGGGGTTGTAACATAAGGCTCAATTGCGACATTTCGTATATCGTCCAAACTGAGACATGAGTCGGCCCAGTGCGTCACATTCAGTTGGAGAGGGCAATCACAAAATAGAACTTGAGCTGGATACAATTAAGCCTCCCGTCAAAAACGAGTTCATATGCAAATGAGAATATTTTGACATTCATGCTGTTCTTTGCGTAGTGTGCCATGTTCGTCTGGACAGCCGGGTAGAATTGATCCACATCGTTCTTGTTCCCAAAACGAAGCGTTAAGAGTTGACAGGTTAACAATAGATCCCGCGAAAAACTACAGGACGACCCGTGTTGTTTACCGTAATTTTATGGCATGGAACTAAATAATTCTCCGCTTGCAGGTGAAAAAACCCAGCAGAAATCAAATTCATCCTTTATTCAAGAAACTTAATTTGTTCAACTAGTGTGAAAATATCAAAGACGGAAAAATGAACGGGACGAAAATAAGGGATCACCTGATGGTGCTGGCTTGTCCAAGCAAACACACACATACATACATACATACATACATACAGACAGACAGACAGACAGACAGACAGACAGACAGACAGACAGACAGACAGACAGACAGACAGACAGACAGACAGACAGACAGACAGACAGACAGACAGACAGACAGACAGACAGACAGACAGACAGACAGACAGACAGACAGACAGACAGACAGACAGACAGACAGACAGACAGACAGACAGACAGACAGACAGACAGACAGACAGACAGACAGACAGACAGACAGACAGACAGACAGACAGACAGACAGACAGACAGACAGACAGACAGACAGACAGACAGACAGACAGACAGACAGACAGACAGACAGACAGACAGACAGACAGACAGACAGACAGACAGACAGACAGACAGACAGACAGACAGACAGACAGACAGACAGACAGACAGACAGACAGACAGACAGACAGACAGACAGACAGACAGACAGACAGACAGACAGACAGACAGACAGACAGACAGACAGACAGACAGACAGACAGACAGACAGACAGACAGACAGACAGACAGACAGACAGACAGACAGACAGACAGACAGACAGACAGACAGACAGACAGACAGACAGACAGACAGACAGACAGACAGACAGACAGACAGACAGACAGACAGACAGACAGACAGACAGACAGACAGACAGACAGACAGACAGACAGACAGACAGACAGACAGACAGACAGACAGACAGACAGACAGACAAGACGGACAGGCAGACAGAGACGTACATACATACCATGAGTAGGCAGAAGGCTGAGGTATGTAAGCCTCTGAAGTCAATCAAACCTGGTTTCTCTTCCGTCTAGTAAAGATGTTGAAACGAACAATTCATGGTCTTGATCTTAATCCGATTGAAACTCTCTTGAATTTACTAGCACAGTGAGTGTACGAAGGTGCAAATGTCTGTCGATGCTTCCCAAACTGAGCTGGTGATTGCTTTGAAAAAGGAATGGTGAGATATCAGGTGGAATGTTATGCACATATTGTATAAAAATACAGCGAAACGATATATAAGGGTTTTAGGACGAAATGACCGGAACTATCATCTAAATCGATGTGTGTGTCTGTGTGTGCGTGGACAAGCCAGCCCCATCAGGTGATCTCAATGTCATCATGCCATTTGATCAAGGTGATGTTTCCGTAAATTGTGGGTTTGATTTCTACTGGGATTTATCACTTCTGAACGAAACCATCGGCTGCAGCTCAAGTTTGAATCCGTTTTGACGTTTGATTGGCCCACACAGTATGATTACATAAAATGGTTGCTAAGGTGCTTCATGGAACACTGGTCACGATTAACTTACAACGCCCTACCAAACTTGGCAGATATTAGGATGTCAAAAACGTCTACGTGTATCACCCATCAAAATAATAATTCTAGAGTTATTGTGTCATTTCTTAGTTACAGCAGTGTTTTGGCGATCCTTGTCATCTACTAGTCGAAGCCGATTGCTTATTTGACGGAGCATGCAATCACAGGGATGTTTGGGTTGTAGGAGAATTCTTACTTGTTCTCCTGTCGTGCTGACTTCCATCTACATGCACGTTCTCAGGCAACACCTCCAATTGCCCTCCGAAATTTGGCCCAAGAAAATCGTGGGAAGAAGGGAGGTGTAATTGTCTTACCATTAACTGAATTACCCTACCGGTGTACCTGCGAGCGTTCACGGAGAGTATACGAATGGATGAATAGGTGGATTTCGATAGAGTAACCAAGCCAAATGCCAAATTATTCACAAGGAACTGCCTTGGAACTTGGGGGAACGGCTTGGTTACTGAAACAGGGCCCGTTAATTCTTGTTTCTATGTGAGCCGATGCAACAGATGTTTTGTTTGGTTGAAGCTGCGTGAACAAACGGTGGTCCGACAAATGTACTCCGAATATTTTTCTGCCGACAAAGCTTAATAAGAAGTTCTGCATGAACGAATATATTTCACTGGGGTTTATACGATATTGGTGCAAGCATGAAGGATGAGAAATTTCATAGTTTGGCAGAACTACCAGGCCTAATATTTCACTGGCCATAATCAACTACACCATCGTAGATACTGTTTGGACATTTGGACGATGACAATTTTCGAACCGGTTTGGAAGTCACGCGAAGGTGGCAGTGAGAGTCATTAGGCGTTAATCGATCAAACAGGCTCACAGCGAATCAAGTTTGAACTGCATGTGCGGGAACTTGCTTGGGGGCAAAATCCGCCTTGCTTCAGCTGGTAAAGGGAAATCTTGGATTTTGTATGCCATTCCAGACTTTCTTCGTCTTTTATCGTAGCGAGTCTACGAAGAGAATGTACGACCAAAGCGTACTCGCGAAAAATGTTTCGTGGTAAAAGTGCTTGGAAAAATGACAGTCGGGTGGGTGGAAAATGTACGTATATGAAGCTCTGCAGCGAAGCCACGCAGTAACCCTAACAGTATGCGGTCGGGGGTTACTGTTTTACTAATAAAGAGAAGGGTACGTCTTTGACCTCCGATTGGCTGGATTTGTTTGCAGACGCTTCACCATTCGCGGTGAACGCGTCAGTGAGATGTCGTGTCACGAGACGATGTCGATGGAAGTGAACTTCACCACACGATGACGCAACATTCATACCCACCGTGGTTGGCGATGAATCGTGTGCAATGCAAAAGCCTAGCTCAGCACACGACCTAACAACTAACCAGTGTTTTACTGGCCATCCTCTCACTTCATTAACTAGCGTGCAGTTTAGTTCAGAAACCCTATGGTTTGCCGATGCAGCACTCAAGTCTATGGGAAGTGGCTCTTTCAGGAAATAGCCCCCCGTCATTGTTTCGCCTAAAGCATCTAAACGCCTTGCCATGCGGTTGTTACCCCAAAGTGACACTTTCTTTCAAACGTTTCCCTGTTCCGCCAGACTGGGTCATCAAATTTCTCCTGGAAGTGTGAACACAACGGTGCGCCTTTGCACGATATTCCGGATTTATTTAGCTTTCGTATCAGGCACTTGGTACAGTTTATGATGATAAATAAATTTAAAAAAGATAAGGCTTGCTCCGCCGTTTACCTAGGTAGTATGAACGAAATGAAAAGTTGTTTCTGCATACACAAATCCGGCTTCCATTTGCGGATGGTAATGGCCCTAGGAAATTCCCTTTTTAAGTTAAATAATTCTTCCAATCTGTTGTACGTGCCTAATGAGACACAACGAAATACATCCGGACTATCGCGGAGAAATTGTGTTGCTATTTTCCATCTTCCATGTTGTTACGGAAAAAGGCTGATTTATGTTTTTAAATTTCAACTGACTAGGCGTCTTGAAAAGTCACACCATTCTTATTGGTTATTTGGTGTGTTGAGCTGATTGGTTGCTGACGTGAAGGCAATCGGTGGTTGTTGCAATCAACAAGTTTGTTATCATGAATCCTAGTTGACTTCGTTTGTTGTTTGTTTGTCGACCGATCGGGAAACGCAAAGTCGGACCATCCGCGACCAGCTCCAGACACGTCAGTCGAATTACCTGATTCGGTTGCCAAACCTATGAATCGCAATAAACAGGGGACACTAAGCCATTTCAAACTCACGAAGTGAACTTTGAAAAAGGATCAACGTGATCTTGTATCAGATGCTGTTGTCTGTCGTGATTTTACCGAACGCTTTGGTTTTCCTACCCACTGGGGGATGTTTTTCCTCCCTTGTACTAAGTGATTAGTGCGAACCCTAACCTTAGACCTTCTTATGGCAAACAGAATATACCATAGGTGTCAGATGCGGATCCCCACAGCATCAGGTCCACTTAGACTATTTTTCAGGGACGCTTCTATTCAAAAAGCTGGCTCGATTTTTGTCCGACAGTCTTATTTAACAATTTTGGGCATGTGAATCTAAAACTGGCATGAGATGAATCAAGAGTGTGTCGGGAAATGGTATGACTTGGTTTACGGAGGTTGGGCATGTCCTTTCTTGTTAGTATTTCATTGAATTCCACTCGACAGAAGACATTGTTGGAACTTATGGAGGACGATTACCATTCACCATGACTTGTGCAGCAAACACGGCATAATGAGAGAAACTTTGTAAACGTGACAGAATGATCACCTGGTTGCTACCCCTTCCACTTCGAAAGTATGGGTGAATCTCACCAGACCTTGCCAACTTTTATGTAAGCTTCAATAGCCAATTGGTGACCTTGGTTGCAATGAATACATCCTGACAGTGTCTCTTGAAGATAGAAGATTAGCTCATTGCCCGATTGCAATGTGGGCTAATACTTCCATATGAACTGTGAAGCTAAGCATTGATATTTCTTTTGACAGGACTTAGAAATGCGTAGTAGGAAAGTACACATCTCCAAGAACATCGTGAATGGAAATGTTCTCTCTCAAGACGAAATAAAACGAAGGGTGACTAATTGTGAACACCGAATGTCATCATATGGTAGCTGATTTTCTCTCACGCAAACGTGGTGATGCCGTACTGAGCATTTAGAATAATATCGACTAATTCGGTCACATCAAAGAGGTGGTGGTGCTATTGGGAGGTGGATGGTTTGACACTCGCTAGTCTGGAGTCGTTACAAGGGGTGGGTGACGTTAGATAAAGAGGACAATGTATCGTAATCCTTCCGGATAATTTTCTACCTCCTAGGTTTCAATCCCTGGTCATATACTTCGGAATGACCGTGCAAAGTAACATAGACAAGTTCCATCATGCTGAACAGAGTTTCTTCAAATTCCACCAAATTGGATTTTCACTTCACAGACTCAGAATGCCACATGCACCCGCAAACCCTGTTTAGCGCAAATATCATTCACATGTAAACTCAGGGAAAATTTCGATTTATTAGCGTTTTTATAAGTGTACAAATCTCGTATTTGGCCTCTGTTCTAAAAATGGCACTGCTTGCTCGAATGTGGTTGGCCACAATTGGCCCATTATCTGATTGACTAGGCAGAGACATGTGTCCATCGGACACCATTCTTTCGGAATGTTTTTTTTTAAAATACAGTTTTAGGAACAAATGAAACTTACTGACTGATTAACTGTGGACTGAGTTCACCCTCGATTTTATACACTGGAAGACTCCAACGACTTTCAATGAGAACCCAAGTATGGTTGGTGCTAACGAGAAGACAAACGGCCTTAGACCGGACTGGGTTCTTGTTCTAGTGGGACAGGACTTCGGATAAGTGTACGATGTAGTGAACGAAAATTGATAGTGCTTACCGCATGGATTTGTGTTGTTTCCGAACACTTGCGCTAAATTACAGTAACTTAACTAATGCGATATCTCGTATTCTATCCAACAGTCTCGGAGACCACACAATTCAAACGATTTGTCACACGGTGACCGAATTCTTTCCTCGGATAGGCAGGAAAACAAGAATTTTAAATAACTGTTGCTGTTAGTGGGAACCATGGCTTTGAACGTGATATAGCGGGACTCAAAACTCAGTTGAAGTGGAATATGAAGTGATCCGTCGCCAACATTTGAAGACCAGTGCCAAAGTTGTAGAGCACGGCCAGTTAGAAGGCATCAACAGTCTGTTTTCTAGCAAAACTTGAAAACATCGTACCAATTGGTCTCCATCCTACTAGGTTCCATCAAGATGTAGCTACTCCGCACCGCAAACTAGGTATCTGCCAGTCTTGACGCTGCTTTCGTTGTAACGGATCGACAGCGCTGGAAGAGGTTGTCAGCACGATACTCAGATTTATGGCTGCTTCATTTATTTTTACGAGATTATCTCGAGCAACAGGCTTGTATCACACAACCTACTAGCACCTTTCAGCTTAGGTGCTGAATCAAGGAAGAAATAAAATGTGTATCGAAGTTCCAACCTTCAAGTTGTAGCACGAGAAACAAGTAGTGACTTCTGTATAGGAAGGCGCCGGATAGCCAGAACAATTACCCGTGTGAAATACGCTCACTTGCAAACAAATTTGGTTTTGCGAGAGACTCACCTGGAACCCAGCTGAATCTCTCGTTTGTGATGTTTCCATGCAACTGAATGTGCTGCACCAGGCCGCCTCATGTTCCAGTTGCTACGATATTCGAGATATCGTGATACATGTATATTCGTAATGCACTACTCATAAGATTGCTGAAAATTCTTCGGCAGCCCACGACCGGTTTCGCCCTTCTTGGGGCTCATCAGGTAGGCGCACTTCCCGAGTTTCCGTCAACCTTATGTTCTACTTGAAACCAAATTGCACGGAAGTAGCGAAATACACTCATTTGCAAACAAATTTGGTTTTGCGAGAGACTCATCTGGAACCAAGCTGAATCTATCGTTTGTAATGTTTCCAGGCAACTGTGTGTGGTTTCGCTTATATGCCTCGGTTACGAAACAGGCCATATTGAAAAAAAGTAGCCAGAAATTTTCAGGTTACATGTGGTTTACAGGATTATGGGGTTAAATCAATCGCTGTTTGACTAGACCCTAACCTATCAGTGCTTACGAAGGTTTAGCAACGTTCCTATTGCTTACTTTGAAGTAGAGGTATTATCAGACCAGATCATAGTTTCTTCGCTGAAAGCAACTTTAGTTTTGAAGGTCTTAGAGGCTAGCTTGATACTACAAGGTAACCGTGAAATTCGATTGATTCATGTCAGTAGCACGAGGTTACAGCGATTTTCCTGATATCCACGAAACGGGCTTAGAATCGCCATGAGACCGACGGTGCGATTGCAACGTAGCGACCTTGCAAAACCCTGTCCCGCCGAAACGCCGGAAGAATTACCCCCAAGATGATTGTGGTTTCTATGGAGGATAGGGGAATACCTGTTAGATTTTGTGAACGCGATATCTAAGTGGGTTAGGATAAGGCCTCGAATCACCGGTCATCCATTTGTGGGTTTTGATGTCTTGATCCTCTGCCGTATATTCAGTAAGTTGATTTCGCTTTCATGGATGTTGAAAATGCAGGTTCGCTCAAATACACATGAGCGTGGACCGATCAAGCTTGCTAGATCGACGTTAGCTAGCGTACGTTGGTCAGAATGTAGTGGCCAGAGTTCAAGGGTATTTTATTTCGTTCCAAAACCGTCTGAGGTGTGACAGCTAATGGAATATATCTACATTTACAAAGAATTCACAAACGGAAACCTAACGAGCAGTACAACGAACGAATAAATACCGTCATGGCTTCGCAGCCCGATGTCTTCAAGATACGTCCCGATTTAGATGTGTGCCAACGGCAGTTCTTTGGCGCTGGTATTTGCGAGTTGATGGTTACCTGCTAGGCCGTAATCTACCAGTGACTGATACAAGCGCCGGTTTATTCGAAAGTTCAGCAACTTTCTCATCAAGAATCGACTCAAAACGAGTGTTATATACCGATTCCAAGCTGTTGTGTGTTTGGACTGTCAAAAAAAAACTTGTTCGGATCCAATGATACACAATATGCACAACAAGTCCGATCTGTTTGCTATTTAAAGCTACTCGCACACTTGTTTGCCACAAAACGTGCGAGATGGAATGAAAAGTTAGAGGTACTCGTTTAGGTGGATCTTAAAAGCAACTCGACCAATCAATAAAACCATGACAGTCTCCGCTTAATGCTCAAGTCTTCCTGAGCACAGATCTGGATCAATATGGCTTCGAGGAAGTCCAGTCAATATTGAGGCGACATTGATTGGTCGATTCAAGTCTACCACCTCTGCTCAGAGCGTTACTCTGAAGCCACCATGGTTTTATTGATCGGCCAACTTGCGTTTCAGTTTTATGCAAACGATTGCTACTAGCCCTGTAATTCATTTGGGTTTTATTCCACTTTACACGTGCTGCGGGAGATAAGATTGTACGAAGTGAATTTATCCAAAACGGTTGCCGTTACCGCTTAGTTCAAACCCATCTGGGGACCACATTGTTTTAAATTCAGAAAGGAATCACTATTCTATTAACAACTCAAAGTAATCGAAACGACTATCTGTTGTTTGAGCGAACTTATCACTTCAAAATGTTTATTCCTAGTTTTCTGTGTAATCAAATTCCTCAAACACCTGCTGAGCAATTGGGAAATTAAGAAAACAAAAAGGAAAAACAAACGTGAGCACAAATCTTTGTTTTCGTTAACTGCACATAAGTTCGACTCGATTTTTCCGACTAGGAAGCAAATAGTTTCCCCCTTGTAGAGCCTCTTTCAGCGTTATACAGTCTACACAACTTTATTTTAACGTGGCCTGTATCCCCGAAGATGGGCAAAAGTGCATCAAACTGGCCTTCCAAGTTAGGTTTTCGAGCGTCACGTTCGTCTGAATGATCGATACAAGTCGGCTTATTGAAAATTTTCACTGGTCTTTCAAATTCCAATAAAGAGATGACGCAGGCAACATATCACAATCCCCAGACTTCTTCGTGCCATCATTCAGGTGAGTACAGAATCTGCCCGGTTACAGCAAGTTGTCAAGCGAGTTTGAACCTCATGATCGATTTTGCTGGCTGAAGTTGAAATCCACTGGAGAGTGGCGTATAAATGCTTGACATAAAAATAGAGCTATTCAGGATGCATCTCGTCGTTTCGAATAGCAGGCATTCGACTGAGGCGGTTGCGGTATTTGCGCAAGAGGAAAGAGAATGCCTGCGTCCCCATCCACTACACAATGGCCCGAGCGCATTAAGACTTGGACCGCACCAGTAAAAATAGATAGAAGTGGGTTTTACCATGGTCTAAGGAACTACCACCCATCCTCCATCAGGGAGACAACTTAATCTATTCCAATTCCTCTGGAGGGGACGAACCCTTTAGAGCCGAAGACGCGTTTTGGCCCCCAACTTGCCGATATACCCCCAAAAGAGGACATAAGAGATAGTCACAAACACAGATGACACATTAATGAACTCTCTCACTTGACCTCGCACCCAGGCTAATGATCAAGGAGAGTATGCAGAGTCTATCACCTCGGCTAAACAATGCAGCTAACCAGTTCTACTGCCTATTTGAATCCGGTTATGTTGCTCCTTAGATCAGGAATATGGTGCTAGTGTTCTATAATTCTGCTTTCGTCGTTTTCGATTTATACTGTAGCAGCTTGAGCCGTTGCTACGATGTGGAAAGGCTCACTTACAGAAGCCTGGATTGAAACGACCGGTCAAATTCTATAAGTGTAGACAAAACAACGTTTGAATTGACAGATGAGAGCAGGTCTTTCGTGCAGCGCCTCTGTAGGCCACATCAGCAGATTGTCAGGTCATCACATGAACCTTCAGGTCACTCACACCTGTAATTGACCGCCTATGCACTTGTTTTTGGCAAATGACTTAGGCCTGACTTACCGGAATACCGATGACCTCGGTGCCCACTGCACTCCTCAACAGAGAGTTTAGCGATAGGAAGCCAGCCTGAGCAACCCGTATTCATTTACCTCAGTTAGCTTTTCCGCTGGGATCGACGCTATTGGAGTAGTAGTAACTAGCTTGTCGGATGCCCAGGGCTACATCCCAGGAAGGACTAGGGTATGCACTGTTGATGAGCTGTAAGAATAATATGGGAGCCACTGCTTCCCAGCTCTCGTGTGGTTTAAGACAAGATAAGGACTGCTAAAACTGATACTCATTACCATTTTTTGATCCGGCCGGCTTTTGCAATGGACATAGCCACCTGATGTTTTGTGGGTTCTCCAGAACTCACAAGAGGAGCACTGAAAAATATGAACATTAACCTATCCTCGGCAGAACTAACCTATCAAATCCAACTTCTATATTTAGGTGCAAATTCTTGATCTCTTAACAGCTAAGCGGCGGTTTGGTATTTTAACGCCCCAATGATCTGATGCTTCTTCAGGTTTTTGACCACTGATGTCTCAGAAGCGTCGGATGGTATCGACGAATTCATCGCGGTCACCTTGTGGTGGTGGTCGATCCTAAGGACTCTAGTGATCCTACGGGCTACACTGACTGAAAATCACTTTCTTACGGCTAGACCATGACAGAAATGTCAATAAGCAGTCCGACAGAGAGCCGCGAGACGGTCTAGAGGTAGAGTCGCACCGTCCTCTGCGATGGGTGTGAGGGCAGTAAGGTGTTTCCTTCAGGTGAACAGCATGTCCATATTTATGGAAGCAGCGATGCTGCCTTCCCCCGGGAAGCAGAGGTTAGAAAGCATCGGCCCTAAAAACTACAACCTCCGACCGTCCAACTTATGACCTTGACAGCCGGCGAACTATCCAGTAAGGTCGAAATACTTTTAAAAACCAAGAGCCCAGTGCTACACAGTGGCATTAGAAGTCAGAAGCCCTCGGGCCAGGTCAGCCCCCCCATCGTCTTGTGAGTCGGACCTTGACGTAGTCTCAGGATAGAACACAGCCATGAACTGTAGCAGTGAAGCATCAGTGTCAACACTGATGTTGCTGTCTCTGATGATGGTGGTAGAACACTTGAAATGAACCCGTTTTCAGGCTTTAAAGTGAAGATGGAATACATGTCTATTACGATTTGGAACGTAGAACATGAGGACTCTCCTGGATAAGGATGGAGGGGACAGGCCTGAAAGGTGAACTGATCTTGCGGCAAAAGAAGTCGAACGCTACGGGATTGACCTCGTTGTACTCAGTAAGACCAGGCTTGTTGAGTAATGCAACGCTAGAGGAGACTGGCTCTGGTTACATCTCTACTGGAGTGGGACAGTACAGGAAATCCGACGTGGTCATGGTGTTGGATTCACAAATACGGACCACGAATAATGGATAAACCGGGATGCATGAACTCGAGAATGACTGCTACCCAACTTCAGCTATCGAGGGCAAAGTTTGCTGCACTTATAGGTGCTTATGGCTTTACAATGTCACATTCATATGAAGGGAAGAACAAGTAAACGGAAGCTAGGTTGGTCTAATGACAATGACTTAAAACGAATGACCGAAATTCGAATATAAGAACAAATTCTGATGGGTGAATTCGAAGTAGTCGGGGGAGTTTAGCCGCCGTGGGTTGTTCGATCACAGTGAAAATGCTGGTGACGGCAGTCTTCCGTGCAGGCAAAAGCATTTTCACTACCAATATAGCTTGTCTACGGTCAGCTGCAGTTGGGAACACCCTCAGGTAATTTCGAAAAGCTGCCTTCCAGATTAGATCAGGGGGACTGTGTATTCGTTAGGGTGGCCTAGAGAACGACCACCCAAGCAGGCGTGCAAAGACGTGACGTGTCTTGTCACTGCAAGACAAACAAATCATTCGGAAAAGCCTGTTTCCCTAGTGCACCCTCAACCACATGGACTTCCGCCAAATGCAGGCGCACGCGCTTTAGTAGAATCGTCGTTGTGGGTCATCAGCATACACACCAGTACACCTTCTAAACGTAACCAGACGGAGCCAAGGTTGGTTTCACCTGCTCATGAGCAACTCCCCGACATTTTCATCCTAAGGAAGACAACATCAGTAGCCGTATGGTTAAGCAAATGCCGCCCAATTGTCAATTATGACCTTGACGGTGCGTTAATGGGCAGACCCTGGTAACAATTGTATGGTGCGCCATACTGGAGGAGATATGGCATTACGCTGGAACTGAAAAGAAGTGACGAATAACATCGACAACAAGCCAGTTACAGGTGCCAGCACACATTGTTGTCATCGTAATTATACCGACGGACTTCTGCAACTTTAAAATAGTGGCCTACCGAGAAATGCTCATCATACGCTTCAATCGACCACTTCAAACTAGGTTGTCGTGTGCTTTCGCGTCCTGTTAGGATGATAAATGTTGTTCTAGTGCTAGCAACCAGATACATGTCCAACTCATCGTAAAAAGGTGTAGTCCGCTTCCATGATGATATTTTGTCGTTCACAAGACAGAAAAAGCCTAGCACTTGGCTTCGCTTTACAGCCAGCTCAACGCGAATGTGAGACTGATAGCCAGCGCCCGGGTTTAGACGTCTTGGTCATCAGATGTCCTGAGGCATGGATGTCACGACCTGTCTGCCGACCTGAACCAGATAACACTACAAACTTCAAAGTTTTAGACTCGTACAGTATGAATGACTGCTAGTCTGCGCCTTTCTCCACTGCGCACGCCAATCTGTGCATCTGATGCACTACCTAGTTGGAGAAATACGCATTAACGCTCGACAACTACCTTGATCTGACTAATGAGATACATTCAAAGATATACCACGTGGACAAGAAGATAAAAACTCGGAGCGGCGATGTAATGGGCTCACTAGAAAGAAGATTCGGATTCACAGCCTGTTGTACCTAACTGCTGTCCCTATTCCAGTGCTTTAATGTCGGAGGACTCGCCGAGAAGGAACGCAACAGCTTTGGTGCGAACAAGTGAGTACAAAAGTTACAAGGGGCCTCACAGTATCTAAAGCGCACTTTGAACCTTGATCCAGGCTGTCCGATCGACGTTGGGTGAACACCCATCATCGTCGGCTGTTGCTGAATTGATTGATTGCTTGAACGTTCAGTTGGAAGCTGGCTTTTCTGGCCCGAATGCTTGACGGCTTCCCTACTGGGATTTTGGTGGGGTATGAGTCTCACTAGGTTTCGGGCATTCTGGAATCTGACCTTCTTGACACAGTTCTATTCGAGGCCAACAGCTTTGCCACCTATCTAACTGCTGGGGTCAGTTTTGTCCACGAGCCATTTCATACACCGATTCGACTGAATTCCGGAGAACTGGCAGTGGATTAGATAATCGAGCAAAGAACATTCGACTAACTGCATATCAACTGATCCCAGTTCTATTTGAATCAGAATCGGTCAGTAACGTATTACAGCCAGAAAGAAACGCAGAGGGATATTAACGGTAGCAACCAGTTAAACTGGCATTTTTCTGAATTGCAGACCAGTTTCTAAGGCTCTACGGGCCATTCATCATAAATTTGCTTTGCTCACATATAGACCTGAGACCGAAATTGGAGTCACCAAGGGAGCATCCGCCGAAAACAAGGTGACTGAAACCTATTTATTCATCTGTACCACGTTTTAGGCGCACTGTGTTCGGTAATTGTGCGAAACGATTTCCTCTCGTATCGGAATTATTCTACTTGCACTCATTGTCCTCAGTGGTGAAAATCCTCGAGGCGTACTCACTTGTAGATATTGAGCGGGTTAAAGATATTCCATATCTTGAATAGGAATATTAAGAAAATCGAACCACTCTGAATGCTCTAACTTGTTCGGTCACAAGACTCAGCACGCGGCACTGTACATCCACAGGGTGTAAAATGGTACTGAAATACTGGGTGGCTCGCAGATAGATCATCTACCTGAGTAAGTGTGCCAGTCCCGGTGGACTGGTGAAAGAATCTCCGATCGGCCAGGTGAGAACGGCCTTTACTAGCCTAGGACCTACGGCTTTGATGCATCGTCAGCCTGTCCAACATTCTGTTGCAGTACGGTCCACGCAGCTTTATAGATTCGAGATATTGTCAGTGCATACATAAAGCATAAGATGATTTTCGGTATTTTATCACAAACACCTCGAAAGTATTGTATTAAACTGATGCAAATATTGGAACAGTAAATCTGAGTTCCATTGGGTGGCTTTCCGAAAATAAAACGATTAGTCCACCATATCTGAGACGACTGTGTGCCATAGGTCAGAATTGTTAGGGCGCGTAGTCCGTATCCCAAAGAAGAGCCCGCCACAGAGATCCCATTTCAGCTAACCATGAACACAATGAAGACAACCGAACAGAGGTCAGTCCGTGAATTGGCTAAGTGCGAAAGCAATGGCCAGCGGATTCATTCATCCCCCTGGACAGTGGCCCTGAGGCGAGACTCACCTATGAATAACGATACTGACAGACATACTCTAATCACGTAGTCAGTGACAGTCTTGCACCAGAGCTATCACCTTCAATACACAAGCTGTACCAGCGACCAAACCATCAAACGTCAACGGATTGGTAGGCCTCCACCTTCGAAGTATGGTTATCTCGTCCTCCACTCGGTGGTCGTAAAACGAAACTGAAATAAAAGGAACCGATGAACGTTGTAGGTGTTAGCACCTATTTGCCGTTCAGTCGACGGATATAGGAGGGGGGGAGGGCAAGCGAAGATAAGACGGATTATCTTTTTGCATTTCTACTCAAATAATGATTATGGTTATCTGGTGTTCAAAAACAGCCACCTAAACACAAACATAAACAACTTGGGCAGCGGAAAACATCACTGACGTGTCAAAGCACCTGATGTGCACGTGTTAATTTTCGCTCAGATAGAAGAGTGGATGAGGAACAGGGCGAATAAGGCTCCCCGTGGAAAAGGATGGAGGCACCTGACAAGGTGGATGGTAGACGAAATAGTGCTGAGGATGAGGACAGAGGCGAAAAGAATCAGAACGAATGAACCGTGTCAACAATCATAAATCAAACAGTTTCATGTTGTTCAAATTCGATCGGGGCGAATATGCTATGTACAGATGAGCTGCTCCGTTGTGGGGGCTGACAGAAAGGTGGGCCAGAGAGAATATGAGAAAATAGGGAGCGAGAAAAAGAGCGCCAGGAGTTGGGAAAGAGTGAGTCGGCAAATGCTTTCTGTACAGGAAACGCGAGCCTTATTCTCCAATTGCCGGAGAGATGAGTGATTGTTCGACCCGGGCACAACAGCATGATGTTATGACACTCACTGTACACTTGGGAAAAGATTGACACGGTAACAGTTGAACCGAAAATCGTACAAAACGTGTGAAACACGAGTGGAGAAAGTAGGTACATCAAGGGGTGCGCAAACGCAATTACTGATGGCCGTATTTCGGTGAAGCGGACATGGACTGTCATGCGCTGCCGTTTAGGCAGGGGTTGCCAATGTTTTTGGCGTTGTCTTGAGCTTCCAAGATCCGTACAATACGAAGAATCGTTTCAGAGCCGGATGAACCAACACCTTTGGTAAGCGAGAGGAAACTCAGTAGTTTG
Organism: Opisthorchis felineus; assembly: GCA_004794785.1. NCBI lineage: Eukaryota > Metazoa > Platyhelminthes > Trematoda > Opisthorchiida > Opisthorchiidae > Opisthorchis > Opisthorchis felineus. Next base: position 173,305 of record SJOL01003369.1, on the reverse strand, counting down.
GCCAACATGATCGCTAGCGGACGGAACTGACCATCAGGAAGTTTCCCACGGATTTTATCAGCATACAAGCGACTAGACTGGATGATACAGCCGATCAATAAAGCTAGTGATGTAAACAGAAAGAAAACAAGGATATCAGGATCCAATGAGATTTGGTCGCTGGCTAGCTAAATGTAAGAAAAAGCACTTACCCACGTAGGCAGCAACCACAGAATCTTCCATATGTTGTTGAGCTTGGGACATGTGTTCAGCCAACTTTTCTTGTTCTTCCTGTGTTTCGGCAACAAACTCCACATCGGCTCCGCTTCCAACGCTTTCATCATCATCATCATCGTCGTCGTCATCATCATCATCCATATCATTCAAGAACTCACCGTCCTCATCACTGCTTTCTTCCTCCTCTTCCTCTTCCTCATCGTCTTCATCCTCCTCACTGCCCTCTGTGGAGCGTTTCGCAAGAGCCAAAGCACGACGATGTTCTTCACGGCGTCTCTGGCGCAGGCGCTGTCTAGAGCTCTTTCGATGACGTCCACCTAGGGGGAGAGAAGAAGGAATGATTGTAGCTGTGATCACATATAATGTTAGACCGCGCACGAGTAGATTAACCGTAACGAATTGGGAGTGCGGTCCGGGATATCAGGACAATTCTCCCCAGTGAAACAAAATGATTAGCATAGCGTTCAGCCACGAAGGATTTCATGATGACTTCTGATTAATGTTCGATTGGGTCAGCTGCTGTTCCAGAGGCTTTGGTCACTTCTTCGTTCCATTAGTCGTATGTATTTTATCCTACTATGGCCTGTTCACTTCACCACATATGGCCAGGTATCAGCAGGCACGGTGTTCTTTACGATTACATGACCTATCCTGATCAGGTTTCATTTCTTATACAAGCCACCTGGATTACTGAACAGCTAAGACACCTTCATTCGAGTAGTATCATTTTATGCTTCAAAATGTAGATGTGGGAGCATTTGGGTCATCTGCATGCTCTCCATGGCCAGAGGAGCTGCACTACACTGCGGTAAACTAGGAAGTAATAATCCCTCTCCTATGAAACGACACTTCGAATGATCGTTCAAAAAACCCTCACCATTAGCCATGATCTGGTGTGTGATCTCATCAAAGCGAGGCAAAGGACCGAATATCTCTCGCCCCTTGCAGTCACCACCAGGAAGCTTAACATGTACCTGAAAAATGGGCTGCAGATGCACTTGCAAGTCAGCAAGAAGCATGCCAATGCACCATCTTCGAAAAACTACCATAGCTCAACAGTACTGATCTGATCTAGCCCAACAATTCTCCACAGTAAACCAATACTGTACTGGTAGTGAGCACATGGAGGAAGCATGGCAAAATGTGAAAGGAGCTATGCTAGCGGCGTTCAGTGCTGTCTGTCTGACTTCTCCGATTCGACCACAGGACCGCTGGATGTCGTCGAGATCACCATCCATGACTGATGCCGGGAAATCCATGCCAGCAAGCAACTAGTACGACGGCGCACGCAAATCCCTCAAACACCAAATAATGAGAAGCATAAGACCGAGAACTCTGGTGGACAACGAAACCTCGGGAGATGGAGAAGGCTTTTGCTACCGGAAACCGCCGCGTCCTATATCAACTAATACGATCGATGGGACCTAGAAAAGCAACGGTCAGTGAAGCGATAAGTGAAAAAGGCGGCTCATTAGTTCACTCGCAAAAGCGTCGACCGGAAGGATCGGCCGAACACTTTGACGAACAGTTTAGCTGGCCTCATGCAACACAGCCTGTGGAGATAGTGCATACGGGCGAATGGTATGTAGACCTTAATCACCCGTGTGGTAGAAGAAATAAAGCACGAAATATCCGTACCGAAACGTGAGAAGGCACCAGGACAGGACGGTCTGTATCCAGTCCTCTTCAAAGAAGGCGGAGAATCCCTGGTGACCCATCTAACAAGGCTTATTGGCGCGATATGGAACGAAGAGAAAAGGGTACGCGGACGTTGCGTGAAAACCACCGTGGCATCAGCCTGGTAGCTGTGGCATCGAAGGTGCTCTCTGGTCTTATCCTTCGAAGGTTGACTGAACACTGGGAGAGACAGATCCGTGAAAACCAAACTGGATTCCGTCCTGTAAGAGGATCCATCGATCACATTTCCACCCTCCGACAGATCCTGCAACAGTGACACTGTTTTCAGCGCCCAACAATGGTTGCCTTCCTTGACTTGAAAGCTGCCTTTGACTCTGTGGACCGTCAGACACTAGGACAGTGTCAGTGGAGCAAAGGTGTCCCCCATAAATTCTAGACCCCCCTTAAGACGCTATACGCCAACTCCCATGGACGTGTGAAGGTCTACGGGAAGCTCTCGCCTGAGTTCACATCAACTGGTATCAGACAGGGATGTCCTCTTTCACATTTCCTCCACAACTTCGTCATTGATACGATTATGGAAGACCCACTATCAGCCTCTAATGCCTGTGGGGTCGAAGTGCTCCCGGGGCCCCCGTTCACAGATATCGAGTATGCAGAGAACATAGCTCTTCTTGGATCAGACGCCATGGTAATGCAAACGATATTAAATAATCTAAGTAATTCTGCCTCAAGGTTTGGCATGCGCTTCAAACCTGCAAAGCATAGAGTGCTACTGCAATACTGGGTGGGCTCGAAACCAAACCTCATGCTTGCGGATGAGCCAATTGAGGTAGTAGACAAATTCGTTTACCTGGGCAGCTGTATCAGTCCCGGTGGTCTCGCGAAAGATGATATTTCCATCCGGATTGGGAAAGCCAGAGCAGCTTTTGTGAACCTGCGTCACCTGTGGCGTAGGCGTGACATCAGCTTATCCGTCAAGGGTCGAGTTCACAATGCTGCGGTTCGCACCATACTACTATATGGATCAGAAACCTGGCCGTTGCGTGCCAAGAACGTCAAAAGACTTTCAGTGTTTGACCATTGATGCCTTCGGAGTATTGCCCGACTCTGGTGGGAACACCGAATCAGTAATGATGAAATTCGTCGAATAGTTTTCGGAAGAAATAACTCGCCCACGATAGATGAATTGATCACACTGCCGGCTTGGCCATGTGCTCCGTATACCAGCCGACCGACTTCCTCGAAGGGTTCTTTTTGCAGAACCAAGCGAGGGGTGTAAGCGAGCCAGGGAGGTCAAGCAATAACTTGGCAGCGAAGTATGAAGGCCATTACCAGCAAGTTCAGCTGTGCTGGTCATTGCCGTCTCCCTGGATGGGGACCCCGAGACGGGACACATTGTCAGACGGCCCAGCCGCGCCCTCAATGGCGCACGTGCATCCAAGCTATTGCCATCAATGCATAGCTCCCTTCCCGATTCCCCCAATTAAAAATCCACTGACAATCCTGTATTTACGCATCAACTGTATCAGCTATCGGCTCCAATGCGCAGCTACCTACCCTCCCTCCCCAAATCACCGGTGGCAGCTATAACCATTGTAGGACAAGTACGCGCCTCTTACAGCTGAAATGAATAACCTGCTGAGCGGTCCACAGACAACTGCCTCGGCAGTATGTTCCGCATGTCGACCGACAGGTCAATGCATTAGCACCCAAGGGTTTTTTCCGCCTTCCTTTAGCCATAACGGACCAATTACGGTTGGGACTAATGCAAAGCTACCACTCATCTGGATAATGGCTCAGAGTGTCCCTGAAAATCACTCTGAGGGCCAAGGACCTAATCAATTAAACAGCCATCCAACCTGTTTTATTTTATGCTTGCGAAAAAACACCGACATGAGTCTCCGAACTTCACAGATGGAGGTTTTCGACCACTAGTGCTTGAGTAGTACACCCAAGACCGTATGTGAAACGAAGAGGTCTGCTGTATAGGCTTCGGCAGAGCACGACTAGAGCGGCTAATCCAAAACATCGTTACCAAGAATTGCGCTGCCGTTGAGATGGTCAGATAAAAACCTAAATCGACAGTTAGGTCCAATGCTGGATATGCACGCTGTCTTTGACCTATGCCACCAGAACTAACAATGGATGGACATCTACGAGAAACTTGACATTGATCACCGTGTCAGAGCAGCCGCAATTCCGGGAATTCAAGAAGCAGGCTCATCCTCCCTCTGAAGGGGGAAGTAATGTAGGGAAGTAATTGTCTCACACAAAGGTCGAACGGTGCGTATCGTCTACAGAGTTGCAAGAACCATATAACGATTATAATGAACCCTGGTTGTTCACGAACGCAGTTTATACGTACACCATTGTGCGAATTTCTCATGTCTACTTCGACCATAGTAGTTGCAACTTGACAGGTCGCTGCTCAAATGAGAATGCGAACAAGTGTCAAGTTAAGAAAACAACAATTAAAAAAACTGTCATGTGCTTGCATCCGACCCTTTGCAAATCGAAATATGCGGGGCGGTGTAGTCGTTAGATTCTGTACAAAATAAACCACATTTTAGTTTACTTATAGGGTGTGCTTCAGATAAGTGTACGGCATTGAGACATCGAGGTTCAACACTGTTGTTACTGTCAGTGACGGCGAGGATAAGCGTCCTAACAAATTAGTCCTCATCCGGGCAACACTTGACCACAGGAATTCCATCTTTGGATAAGCCACCACGAGTAAGGGAGCGAGATGGCTCAGCGGTATTTCAATTCAAGTTATATTCCAGGAGAATCCTTGTTCCGTTGTCGTATGTTCAAAGTTTAGTTACAATAAATTTCACAAAAACATGAGTAACGTTCCTGTTGCAGTGTCGACGGCGTGATTTCTAAAGGATATTGAATTTAGCTGATCTAATACCTAAGCTCAAATTTCGTAGGGGGGATTCTTAATGACAGGGGGAAGAAACCTCACGCCCCTACTTAGACAACTGAACAAAAATAGATTTCTCTGGGGAGGAAACCAAAAGTTGTGTTTAAAAGTATGTTCGGAATTAGGAAGCCTTCCCCAAGGGGTTTATGTGAGGAAACAAATTATTTTTGGAAGCTTCCCTGACTGTATGCTTGTTCTTTAAGATCGCGTGTATGTTTCTTGGATCCAGTAGGCTACCTCTGTACAGCATCCATCCCAAGGCAGGTGGATATGAACTTCCTTCTGAATGGATTGGTGCATACGGTTTTGGGCTAAAGAGTCCGAGAAAGTTGTTCATAAACTTTATGTTCAAAAGTCAATTTCGGATCGTTTCACCAAAAAAGAATGGTGAATACAAAGATTCAAAAAGTTGAATTTACCTACTTCCCTAACCAAATGGGTAAACATAGCGCCAAACTGACATTCAGCTTCGTAGAATTTGGGCGAGATGGCTCAGTGGTTAGAGCGCGAATTTACTGACCGGAAGGTACGTGGTTCGAACTCGGCCTCTGCATCTCGAGTTCTTTTGTCTAGGCTTGGGCAACCTGGCAGTATCCCAGCCCTCGTACTTCCTTCGGGTGGCATGGCAGCTAGGCACCGAAAGGGTGTTGCAGCTGAACGATTTTTTTATTTACCACGAGTAAGGGACCCATCCGTGTGTGTGTGTGTGGGGGGGGGGGTAAGGCCGTACACCAGGGAACGCCATTGGGGCTTTACGTAAAGGTGATCTCTTACTTGTTGGCAGTCGTCTATGACGAGCCACTCGCGTTTCCCATGAGTTGTTTAGCGCATGGTAACTTGCTTACACTTTCACTCCAGAATGAATACCAACCGCCAACCAACAAAAAGCACGGACTGTAAAAACGAGATCTCATGCGAGAAAAACCGACAATCTGGTGAACAGTCCAGAATGGCCATCCGATAAGTGCCGAACCATGAGCTTGGTAATGTACCGGAAGTAATTATGAAATATGTCGTATTCCGAAAAGCCTTAGATGTTTGGACGTCCACCGTTGAATATCTCCACCATACGAAGCTGATGGGGACGCGTCTGAACTTTCAATGGAAGGCAGTCTGATTCCGTCAACGAAAAACTCTGCCAACTTTTTCAAGCCGCTCTTTGATTTGTGAACCTGTTGGATCCTAATCAAAATGTTTATCCTCCAGTGCCTAAGGGATTCTTTTGATGTAGGTGAAGACGCGGACACTAGATTGGTGCGGTCTGATATGTTTTCCGTTGATGTTTATTCATTTCTTACAAATGTGCATTTACATAATAGTGCGACGTTTTACGTGACCGCATTTTGAGTTTCTCGGGGACACGATGCACGTGATATTCAAATTGAAGGAAAACCCTACAGAGAAATCGGTGGTGTTGCAACGTACAGTCCACTTGGAACAACAGATTAGCTGACATTTTGGGAAAGATTGAAAACAGCAAGTCGCGAACCTTTTGCAGAGGCGGGGTGTGCTAACGATATTTTTTCATCATCCCTCCTATACCAAACGCTTTGACAGTTTTTATAAGACTCTCAGATGCACTCACAGGCGAATCTACGCAGGTGAGCCTTTTGGAATATACAGTGATTCATTCCGCTATGAAAAGAACAACCACGGGAAAAACAGGATGGTCCTTGCACACAAGGAGTTCTCTCTGGAAGGGTTTGGTGTTCCTACTACGGACAGGCTAGAAGAAAACAATCACCAGGTTTACGGGTGTAGCATCCGAGGAATGCGCACTGACAAAAATCTCATCCGGACAGTACTCCTTCTATCCTGGCGCAATTAGTGTGATACGTCCACGCCAAAGAGAGGAAGCACTAGGCTCGAGCTTCACTTGTATTGGGCCTATTTAGAATCGGAATTTGAACCGCACACGTTACCACTAACCCACCAGCACACATCACGTATGGACACGCGAACATTTTCATATCTGAAGGATATGACTGGTTTGCTCAAGGTCTCGAAACACAGCAACCTTCCCAGTCAGGTTACATAGTGAACGCTGGAAATCAGCTAGACGATTTTTAATAGTTACAGGTGGCTGCGGGATTTGTAGAAGTTTGATTAAAAGTACTCTCGTTCGAACACTCCACATCCTGTCCTGACGCAACTATTCTGGTGAGTCCACATCAAAGACGAAAACCCGGGTCCGTGGCAGGCCCATTAACCGTCATCTCCAAGCGAACCTGGTGGTGGATTTGTAAGAAATGACAACCGACAGCAACTATGGCACTTGTTCATCGATTTTGTTATGTTGCGCATACGGCACTAAAAGGATAGTCTTCTGGCTGCTGATTGATTCTCAGGATCCTCTACTGGGGTGAGTGTGTGTGAGTGAACAGAAGTTACGGAGACGAGGAGTTTCACCAATAGTTCCGGTGAGTTCTGGGTGAAACTCAGTGTCAACATGTACTGAATAGGTGAAGCTAGGTCAGATAAGGATGCCCACTTTGTTCAGAGTTCACTGCTGAGTAAAACTCATCATAGTCCCTGGGGTTGATGCCACGCTTATCTGGTAAGTTGAATGACGAAATTGTCAAGGTTCACTCAGACGACATCGGTCAAGATTTGGCAGTTTAGCTGGCTACAGTAAACCAAAGTAGGCACTATTAGCCGAAACTGAGTTCTGACCGCGCATCGTCACCCTGTGAAGATCCTTCCATCAAAAAAGACCAAACAGTAAAAATGGATCTGCAGAAAATCGTTCTCCCGCGTGAGGAATTCTCGTCAAAAGGGGATCGGTGTACCTGTGGGAAGGTGCACAGTGCTTTGTTTTCGCGAATCAACACAGACCACATAATATGCCCATGTTTCCGACAGTGCTTCCAAACACGGTGCCTAGCTGCCATACCACCCGAGGGAAGCACGAGGGCTGGAATATTGCCAGGTTGCCCAAGCTTTGATAGGGGAAGTCAAGAGGTAGAGGTCGGGTTCGAACCACAGAACTTCCGGTCAGCAAATTCGTGCTCTAACCACTTGAGCCATCTCGCCCCCAAACACAGGCTAATCAACGCTCTACTATAAGAGGAGAGAAGTGATGGCAGCCCAGAGACAGATTGGATGAATCCACAGTGTTACCGTACTTGTAAAGCCCATAGTCCATTAACAGGTAAAAACTGAAGCGAGTCTAAAGTGCTGCACCACAGTGCCTAGTTCAGACTGCCAAGGGAATGGCTTACCGACAGCTTGAATGTGGTTCATCTGACTTCTCTGCTGCCCACCTACTCTAGTGGTTTCTCGACAGTATTTGAGACAATGTTCCGGTGAAACGCACTGGTATATAGTAGGGCGCATGGGTGAACACACATCAAGTGCTTGGAGTAGCGGTACAGTCATCTTCAAAGAGTCACAGTTTACCGCACGGGGAACCGGAAACCTTACCTTCCTATTCGCACCCAGGTAGTCTTTAATGGCAACGCAGCTAAATCTGGCACGTTAATAGCTGATAATTGATAGTGACCACTTATCAAATCAAGTTATTTTGGTGCGTAGCGATGTCCGAAATTTTGATGAACACACAAAATGCAGACGGACACAACTGGACTAGATGAAATTGTTACGCGTTTCGAGTTGCGTAATCTTGGAAGTCCATGTTCAGGCTCGAATTCATTATTGATATTGTCCAAGTAGCGTCATTCACAAGTACTTGGTGTTAACGTGAACAGTTGTCCAAGAACTAATCCTATATTGATCGTCTTATCTAAAACGTCAACCACCAGTTAACAGTTTGGTTTCAACGGCATTAATTGTTTGTCAACTTTCAAGATGTAGACCGACAAACATTGCCGCAGTTTATTTCCATAGTCGGTGAATCAATCTAATACATGGACCTCGGGCGCTGTGCATTCCAGAACGGGTTCCGAAATCATTCGTTGGTGATATTCTGCCAGGAAGGCACCCGTTTTTTTAGAAGATCAACATTCAACAAATCAATTTGAATTGGAATCATTCCCACCACTATCACGGTTTTCATGATGCGAATTCCATTACCATATTTTTTGGGGCCATTCGTCCAAACACCCATGCGCTCATCCTGTAGTGGTTGCATCGAGTACAGGCCGCTACGTGCTATCGCCTGCCCCTGCAATGGCGGTTTGTGGTTAGCACCAGTGAAAATGTCGAATATACACTAAAACCTTCTATCACCCAAATAACATCAAACCAAGGCGTTCTGGATGAAGTGAAGCGCTACTGGTACCGTGCCCTTTCTGTTTCAGAAATGGACGAAAACAAAGGCGTAATTGTGAACTACAACTAGTGCGGCTCGAGGATAAATAGGCTGATTCGGATGAGAGTGGAGGATCATAAAGGGAGCAGTCATAACCGAACAGGTGACAGCTTACCTTTACAAGTAGTCGTTAAGGTCAAAAGTAACAAAGGGAAAAAACATGGAGCATACGTTGGCGACAGTCCGACAAATGTTGGGTGCGTTGTGAGCTCACAGTGATCGCGATAGGGATGACCGAGTGGGACGCTTAATAAACTCGCTCTGGCGCACCCTTACCTGAAAGTACAAGCTCACTAGCGTAAAAAAAGGCCAAGGCGATCCGAACTGGGTCATAATCTATTTCGCACATACAATCAACCTCCTTGTGCGTACCAACAGTTTGGCATTTTATTACTTAATGGTGTAGGCTGGGGAAAAACCTGGCAGTACCATGGTTCTCGTGCTTACTACTGACTGCAGCACATGAAGGAACTGAAACTGTTTTTATCATTATTCACCTACCTGGTAATCGGCCTCCGGAAAGCATTCCAGCCGCCTTTCGATCCTCAATCAATCGCCACTTCAGACCGGCTTCCTCAACGTGGGTTGGCTGGCCCAGAGGATCTAGTTGCCCAATATCGCTTGAAGCATTCCACGGGGGCTGTTCCCGTCGTCGCGCTTCGGCAGCAGCTGCATCCTCGTCATCCCGTTCAAAGTCATGATTCCGAGCTTGTTCTTCACGAACCAAAAATAGCTGCAAAGTGTGTAGGGCAGAGAGGCAAAAGGAATATAAGCCAACGTTGATAGTTTGGTCAGAACACATGAAGGTTTTGCACATTGGCGTGTACGTGATTACTATAAGTGGCAACCTACGGTCACGTGACAACATAGCACAAGTAACCTCGCTGATGGCGCCTCATCTCAACACAGTGTTCATAAATATCCCTTTCAATGTTGCTTGATGGATCGAACCAGATCTCTCGACTGCATTCCCTAAGGACATAAGGCTTTCTACTAGGGCAATTTCTACCGGTGCAGTGCTGTCCATGATGACAACAATCTAGGCCTCGGATGAACTGCATGAGGATACTAGTTTATGGGGACGCGAATTGAAAAACACCTGTTCACTGGAACAAGCGGTAGCAAGCTTAAGAGACATACGTGAACTATTTCATCCAGAGCGGATGCCATTGGAATACGATCACGGCTGCTACTATCTTCATTGTCTGCATCATCTTCCTCGTCTGACAGGCCAGATTCCTCATCTTGTTCAACTGGTGGTTTCGGAATGTCCAAGTGGACCAGTCGAGTTCGATTCTCCGGACAGTGTTCACAAAGGTTGGCCAGTAAGCAGAGTGTAAGGACCAGGAGATCGAAACGTTTATTGGTCGGTAACCGTGGGGGTAGATTAAGCACACATTCAAGGATAGTCTCCAGTAGACCAGGGCACCCGCCGAGACGGTCGCTTGCGAATTCTTCGAGGGGTAAAAATGGAAACCCAAGATAAATGTTCAAAATAGATAAGAATAGGAAACATTGGAAATAAGGAAAATTTGAGCGAAGTACTGTTTCGGAAATAACCACAGGAGCTGAAATAGCGGTTCAGTAAAATGTCTTGGCCGGGCTTCTGTCGATCAATAGTGAGTGTGTTTGCTCGATGGTAACCAAAGGATTGAAGCTGAGCAAAAGGCTACACAGAATGCACGGTTAATGTTTTCAACACATGATGCACTTTCTGCACAAGTACTGGCGGTTCGTTTTGTTTTTTGCGTCTCAAATGGTTATTCCTCTTTGCTGTTTACAGCTCTTCCCCATACCTTCGGAAGACGGTCCCACGGTGCGGTTACTGGTCATCGCATCCAGTTTGCTAGTAAGGCAAAATGGTTGCCTGCATACAGTGGCTACCAGAAAGCGTTATGCATACGAGTTATAGGGCTTACACGGCGGGCAATGCGACGTGCATTACAGCAACCTTCGTGCACACGCCCACTAACTTATATGCACCACAGAAATTGTTGCGTCCTGCCTACCAGATGACCCCAGCTGCAGTTGGTGATGGCGTTAGGATTCAGCTCCTCGACTTCACACAGCAATGCGGCACAGAGCTACCTGCTCACACTTGGCGCGTACGCGTGCAGACGAAGGAGCACGAGAGCAATGCTTACTAAGAGATGGGAGTTAAGTAAATTGCTGCGTAAGTATTAGTGCCTACAGGATTTCGGCTCATAAAGTACTTCACACTAAAATTGCAGTGAAGCGATGGCTTCGGGGAACCAGTCCTATGTACAGTGCTCAACACAGTTTGGTTTACATGGAAAGGATAGTCATCGGTGATGATTCTGTTCTGACCCAGCTGAAAGGGGGAATTATATTAAAATAGCCCACTGGATGCATTCAGGATTATGCTGCACACAAGAAGTGGGTAGCTTGGTGCCCTTACACAGAATTTCGGTGTGTAAGCCGGTTATCAGTGTCGTTCACTCCACACCACTTTCGGTTGGCTGCTGGATAAGTGAGGTGTACTCGGTAAAGACTGTACGAGTGAGCCCCCTAACCTTAACTGATCGGACCTCGCTTTCTGTTGTGTCAAACCAATACAATAAACATATATAGAATACTTACCATTGTGTGACACGTTCACCAGAAACCGGAAGATACCGAGCAGGCAGTCGACCAAAATCATCTGGTCGGCAGGCGGCTTGTCCGGTCTACCCTTGCCTAGGTCACTAACTTGTGCCGTACTGCGTTGAGGTGGTGCAGTCTGTTTCGGCAAATGTGATGCACAAACACGGATGCAACGGATAAAACGATTGACCAGCAGTCGGTCCCGATAGCGTACGAGGTAGGTTTGGTTATCCGTGTTCATATAGGTCATCTGGGAAAAGAAATTAGCACAAGGGTAAAAGTTAACACGGTAACGCGGCTGATTGCAGTTCGTCCTGACCATAAAGCTTTATCGATGGACTGAAACTATCACGTGAGAAGTGTCAAATATCATGAACCGTTGTTTCGAAAAGAATTCCAGCTGTCTGATAATACATAAAAAAGACCTGCTATCGTACAAGTTTGTGTAGGTCTTCGTTTGGATCGGGCTAGTGGATCACCAGCGTACTTAACGGTCCATCTGGAGCCGAAGTAAGTTTGTTTCACTTTCCAAGGAGTATCCTCCCGACATCATTAACACACCACTAATTGAATACCACCAGGTTGCCCAGTATAACCTTGAAGGTACCTTAATAGGCGCATTCCCGGAAAATTTACATGGTGTTGTCCCGAACAGGGTGAGGTATTACGTTGAAACTTGAAGGACTCGACAAACAAGTCGCCGGTGCTCATTGTTATGCCATCATATTTAGGCCGGCTGATGACTTGCAACAGGCCTCTACACGTTCATCCGCCTATCTTGTTTCTTTGAGTTTACATCATCACCATCAACAGCATGCATGCAACACCATATGCACTCGGATGCAAACCATCTATGACTCTTCTACTATGCACAGTCGTCCAGCGGTTTGAGTATCACTGACCGATAAATCTGATTTGGATGAAAGAAATTCACAGGTCTTTGTTGGAGGCAGCCCATAGCTGAACTATAGACATATACGTGGGCTTACCTGAGGTAGCTAAGTTTCAACAGAACCACTCGGCTCTAGATACAGGCCAGTCCGTAACAGTGACCATGAAGTGGATGCACGGTGCAGGATCGCGACCACATTTAGGTCGGGGCATATTGCGACCATCTCAGTCTCTGCGAACTCCATGCGTCCTTCACAAGCACTGTAGTCTTCTATTCCACTTCCAAAACCATTTGGTTGCGAAACGCAGTTCTGCACTTCTAATCACTACTACCAGGTGTCGAATTCCTGCGCATTTTCCCCGACACCGCACGACCCACAAACGTTCTGCCCCCTCTCTATTTTCTCACCTTACAAGCCTCAGCTGTACAGGGCTCGAACATGTGCAGGTATTCGTTTTGCCTGTCATTTAAACGTCTCGATTCGGTTTAGGTGTGTCTTTTACTGAACGTTTAGGAACAGTACCCTACATCGTCTACAGCGGACACAACTCGGAACACTGAACACAGATTCGTGAGCAATAATTTTGCAGGCACACAGTTGGACTGCTCATTACGACGGCTATCGCACTGATGAAAGATAGTTACGATGTCCGATGAGATAAGCAAGGCTGAGCGCTGGAAAGAATATTGAAAAATATAAAAAGAGACCCCATTGTTCACAACGTAAACCTGGAAAAACTCACATTCTCAAGTAGTTTTGTGTAGTGACACACGCGTCTCAGTTTGTCCAGTGCGAATCCATCCAGTCCGGTAGGGTTGGCACTGGAACGCCAAACGGATTTGGACCGGTGTCGCCCACGTTCAGTAGGGTCTAAGTCAGCCAAATAGTCCACAGCATCCGAAGCGGCATCCGCGACGCAATCCAGTCCACCACCCTGACGGAGTTCCGCTTTGAACCAGTCGGCAGCTTTCCGAGTACCAAGATTCAAAATGGACTCAAGGACAAGATCGGCAGCCTATAGGTAAGAATAAGGAATTAGATCTAGATTAAAATTTAGAATTAAATAAAAAAACTTTTCTTGACAAGAAGCCATTGGAAGGAGGACGCTTGGCCTTTCATCAGAGACATCCCACACTAAATAATGGTTGACGAGGGTTGCTTATCATTGGAGTTTCTTCCGGGATATTACGGTAGACCTCAACAAGGTTCAGAGTCCGATACGCGTTGAAAGTCAGTCAGTTGTGCGGTTTGCAGACTGCTGTCAGACGAACAAGCCCTTCATCAACAACAATCGCGCACAACCAACCCGCCTATAACCAGACGTGAGTGCACCAAAACAGTAGATACTGGTACCGAATTCAGAATAATCTACTTATATGTATCGCCGAGAAGTGTGCGTACAGGCTGCTCACCATTGGTATGCATAATAAAGTGGGTTGTACGTTTCCACGGGCAGTTAAACCGGTCGATTATTTCCCCCGACTACTTCACCGAAGGTGGTGTTATACCAGGAAATCTATAGTTCCGAGTTACAGAGCAAACTACGTGGATCACATGTTTCGAACATTTGTTCCAACCCAAGCTATTACGAAATTTCACGCCATGCCGTAGCAATATATATCAAAGCAAATCAAAATGCACCCGTGTGACAACTACGTTCATTGACTCTACTGGCAACGGCACGAACGCCGCTGGCTGCATCGTTGAACTAAGTCAATAGGTTGGGAGTGCCCTGATCAAACGTTGCTTTTCCAACGCTTGACGCTGTCCACTGAAACACGCGTAGTCATGGGCCTTCTACCCATGGCAGACAGAGAGCTAATACACTCAGTGTTCATCGATTCATTCCAACAGCAGTTCAAACATTCGCACATAGGATGGAATAATATGTTCACAAGCTTGATAATGCAAGTGGCTGCATTGGTTTCACATTCATATAACTGGTAAAGTGCAGCTAGGTGGCACAAATTTGGCACGATCTGAATCCGAACGATCGATTGAATCACATGATGCACGTGCTGTGATATTATTTAAGGTCCAAAAGTACAAGTTGTCCGGCCGTAAAAAGCTTTCGACAGCCAACTAAGGTAAACGGCATAAGGGACATACAAGCCAGTTTCGATTAGACCGGCTGTTAACGTCGACTAGTCAACCTTATTACTGAGATACGTCGGTTCCATCCAAAGGTGCAACTGTGTATTGTAAAGTTCATCTGGAGTTTGATACAGAGGAGAAGGTTGATGATTGATTTATTCTCCGAACTTGGCAATTTTGTTGCTAACGTTGTGTCAACAATCGAGGTGACATCTTCAATAGTTGAGTGGGGGAGCGCCGTTAGGTAGCTTAAACGCGACGCACCACTACTAACCTACGCACTGATAATGTCACTTTTGGAGTGAAATTTCAGGAGCTCAGACAACAATTCAACCGTTTAGTTTTTCGATTCCGTGATGGTTTCACACATCGTTTGCAAAATGACAGTTTCACTGAGCTGAGGATTGTCTATTGGAATAAAACTTGCAATGAACAGCACAATGTTTTCGTCACAATGAGTGGTGTACCAAACTGAGACAACACAATCACTCATATCACTGATTTCGCACAACAATAGTAGCCCTGAAATCAATACCTGAATCCAGCCCAGATTGGAGTGTAGACAGGAATCATTCCTGGTTCGGCTAAGCCAACCTCAGATTGCCTTTCGTGCATGTATAGAAACAGCTCCTTAGCCTGTTCTTTTTAGGAAGCGACTTGACATCGGTTTTGAGTGCTTACATCACCACACAATACGAAGCACCGATATTTGGGTGCTATTGATTTTGTGAGTGCTTCAAATCGCTTCCTTGCACGACAACGCCCTGCGAGGACCCTGAAGCATATGCTTTTTACCGTGGAAAGTGAAAACGGGGACAATTTTTCCCAAGTCACGTGTCACCTATTTCTTCGGACAAAAAAGCCTATTTTTTGGGAAAAATCCCAGTACACTGCCCCACAAACAGTGCGCGAGATATACAACGAATAACAATGATAATGTAGGAAACGAGCTGGAAGATTTCAAAACTGTTCCATGCGACGGGTGATCAGGAAACATTCTTTTTTACCAGCGAGACTCAGAGCGGCTCTTACACAAAAAGTGCATTGTAGGGGTAAGGTGTGGCCAGTCCAAAAAAAACCTACTACGCGCTTCGTCCTGATTGAGATCAACCAAATGGAGGCGGCGGTCGCGTACGGCTTCGGTTAACACTTTTCACCGTTCACCACACCAACAAGCGTCCAAAATAACAACAGTTGTGCGTAAGGCCAAAACAGATTGCGAAAAGATCCACTCAGTGTGCTTCACTATGTGGAAATCAGTGGTGGGTCCCCGAACAGTATTAGTGTCACATGAGGGAAAATAAGAAATCACTTTAGAGCGACTTTTACTTTGCAGCACCCTATAAGTGAGCCTTCCGCGCCAAAAAACGAATCATTGTAATCCGTTTCATCTTTGTTCAGAATCAGTAGCAGCGGGCATTTCGTGAACGTACAGCTTTCCTATTCGGCCACGGGTTGCTGGTCGGCCAACATGTGATATGGCGTCACTATCACCCAATCATACAGCTTCACGTCACGTGGTCGGGCGTTGACTGGCTCATCGAATGGCAGCCATTCCGACAGAAATCCCACGTGTTATCTTTCATTTCTGAGCAGATTAGTTATCCTTTCGAAAAAAAAACACTTCTCAAGGAAAGGTTGGGATGAAACGCTCAAAACATTTTCAGAAAGGTCAGGTAAATCGTTTTCCACAGTGTCAACTCCAGTTTGAAATTCCGATACGATAAGTTGTTTTTTTCCACATCAAGTGTCCACAAGAGGAATTGGATATGCGATTCCAATTGTCCAGGTGTACAGTCTACTACCTATCCAAAACAGCCTCAACGACGCTGAGCATCCGAAACGCTGTTGTTATGCAAACGAGTATGGAATAATTCATTGCTGATCCTGGATCCTAGTATGCGTCCACAGCCGGTTATGATGCGGAAAAGCGCAAAGCAACTGAGTAGACGGGTCAAAAGAGGAAGAACCGTGGCCGTTGAAAGAAGATTCAGGGAGCCAACCGGTTCTGTAGATGGGGAAGACCCTGAAAAATATCCAACACTATTTGGAATCGATTGAGTGTCCGCTAGAAACTTGTAGCTTCCCGTTCTGTTAGTCGCAGCGTGAACCCTAGGATGAGTGGAAAGAATTGCGGACAGTGGCTTTTCGCACACAATGCACGAAATAAATCTATATATACCCCTTCAGAAAGATGACGTTAAAGATATGTTTGAGAGGTACGTCTTGGTTAGAAAAATGATCACACACTCAAAGTCTATTTGGCCGGTTAACGGACTTTGTAAAGTTTAAAACGGATTATGTTCCCAATGGGATAATGGGTTCAGCGACTCGCAGTTTGTGGATGACATTTTCGCTGTTGGTTGTAGCCGACGACACGCAGCGGGGAAAATAAATATACACCTAGGGAGGAGTGTTCCACACCGAGGACGTACCGTTAATTGTCGTGTCATTTGCAAATGTCGTGTGTTCAGCCCCGCCGTGCCTGCCGTCAGGTGCGCCGGAGCCAGGGATGCTGGAGCCGACAAGGCAGTCGACAAAATCGGGCGTTTTGGTGAAACAGTGGTCGGTTGGGATGAAGCTGAACCAGTTTCGGCTGCAGCATTATTGCTCGAATTCCGACTGTGTTGTTGTTGCTGTTGTTGCAAACCTTCGAGTAGCTGACGGACTCGAGTCCGTACACGGTCGGCCTCTTTGTTCGCTCGCGCAACCGCCTGTGCGCCTCCAGCATTGTCAACTGTAAGAGCTGTAGGGTGTTAGGACAGTGAGAAAAGTAGATAATTTGGCATAAATTTAGAATCGTATTGACTGCGGCGTATCGGCAAATCGATTAACAGCAGTGCACGAAAGGCGAGGACGACCAATCCGTCAGTCGAGGTGGGGTGATAGACAGACAGACGTGCTGGTGAGCGCAGCGGGTAGGTAGGTAGGTGGTGTGAACACATACACAGACCCACAAACAGAGATAAAAACGAAGGTAGGCCTTAGAGTGATAGGAATGTATGCCGCAGCGCAACACAACACGGCTGCCGCACGTGACCACTGTACGCCTAAAGTTGTGTGGAACTGACGACAAACCGCTCAGTTTGCGCGAGCGAGGTAAGTGAAATGGTGTACATTTGAGGGCGTATTCTAGAATATCTTATTCATCCGAGGGTGAACGTTATACAAGAAAGCGGAATGTGCTGCTTGACTGTGAGGAATACCGATGGACTATTGTTGGATTAAAGAGTGGTTCTTCCGACGTATGAGACAACGCGATCCATCGCTTGAGTTACTGCTCAGCTTGAAACGGATCTCAGACAGTTTGGTCAAGAGCTTGCCAAGATGATCATCGGGTAATCTGGTATCTTTCACTTTTCGCCAACAAATGCATATAGGCCGTCAATTTGTGATATTCAAAGCGGATCGTAGTCGCTTTCTGGCCGCGTACTTTACGTGACTACCAACCATACTGTCATGTCGTCCCAGGCAGCGTGTACGTTTGCGCAACGACTCAGTCAGTGCACACCGAGGCACGTCCAATCGGCCGCCCTAACCCAGGTTGCTGAGCGTAATAAATTTCCATGTAGAGAAAAGAAACTGTATTCTGCGGTCACCCGAGGAGCAGCACAAACGGGGTTCTGATAAACAGAAGTCTTGGCTAGCCCCACTGTTAGGTCTAGCTAAAAGGCCATCTCGAAGGTTGGCTCTCTTTGATCCTCGGCTCTCGATTCGTTCTACATCACTGCTCTATGGAATTTTGTGTACCCATCATCTTTCCATTAATCTTACTGCCTTCAGATGAAAAAAACCTTCGAGCATCGATAGTCCAATGTATCAGTTCTAAACTGGTTAGTGCCATAAATTGACCGTTAATCTGTTGGAGCATATAATTAACAATGTAGGATTTATCGAATGGAATGACGTCAGTCCGATCGGCTCCATACAGTAGCCGAAGTCGTCTGTTCATTCCGAATAGTTGCTTTGAGGACCTCAAATCCCATTAGTTTGTATCCAGCACTAATGTGACTTAAATAAAAAAGTGAGAACGCGCTCAGTAGCCCCGGCTGGAACGATCAAGTGGAGCATGTACGTACTAGAGACTGCGATACACGTTGTCCGGCCTGACCAGATGGCAACACGGCTTCAATTAAACGATTACGTGGAGTACACAGTCAAACAGTGACTCAAGTTTATCCAGTATCCATCGGCTGAGCTCAAGATAACTCAGTATTTAAAGCGCGAATTTACTGACCGAAAGGTCCGTGTTTCGAACCCAACCTCTGCATCTCGACTGCTCCTATCCCGGCTTGGGCAGCCTGGTAGTATTTCAGACCTCGTGCTTCTTTCGCGTGGCATGGCAGCTGGGAACTGAAAGGGTGTTACAGCTGAACGATTATTATTATTATTAGTATATAGCAAGTATATATCCAGCTCCAATGTCTACATCGACTCGTGTATCCTATTCGTATACAGACAGATGTTTATGTTCTGCCTAGACATGGTCCCAAGTCAGTAGGCAAATCTCGGTGAGAGTGCTGATTTCATGGAGCAGGATGACTGGTCTAGCAGAGGAGTGACGTTGATCACTGTGGGCATCTAGGCTGGCTGAGCAACCGGAGGATGAGTCCACGGAAATGCGAAACAAAGACTGGATGCGTCTGGAAAGATCCAACTCTAATAGCAGTCTTTGTTTATTCCATCTTGTCCCAGGAAAATGCGATATGAGAAGACAGGTAAGAGAACGCTGGTTGCGACATCAGCATTCTAGGCGGTACAGATTCATTACCATCACCAGATACTGAAAGAACTGATGAATCAACAACAGGGAGAGCGATTCCGGAGAATCGCAAACCTGTATCAATGAGGTGTTGGTAGGCGTGGCTCAGTTGATAATTTTAGGCTTCAACTTTCAAGCTTTGGTCTCATTTCTGTACAGGATAATTGCTAAAGTAGAAATATTCACTGAACATCATATACATGGTAGGTATTACGTGCAAGATCCTCTTCGAATCGACTCAGATTTTTTCGAATTTGGCGCGAGGACGAATAAGTCCCTGAGATCACTATTAAAGTGAAAACTGTGAAACTACACTTATAACAAACATGCAGGAGAGGGGAAATCCTCATCGGTGTTTTGGAGAACGACAACGATATCTAGACTTTGGGAAGAAAAACGATACACGAGCATGAATTTGAATGGATTATGCAGGATATGGTAGCATTGTAGTACGAGCCCGTTGAGCTGCTAAGTGTATGGCACACACACACAGCATCAGGATTAACCTATTTTGTCACGACGCCGTAGGCATTTTGGATGGGGTTGATGTACTGTGTAGGTGAATCAGGTGATTAGATCACTTGATTCAATCATGAAGTTGGCAGATTCCTTCTGCTTTCCCAGAGTCCCTGAAATTAACTTTTTCTCATGACAAACATTCCAGTGGTCAGCTGGGATGGGTGCATACCCCAGCTTGTTCACGGCCACATATCAGAAGGATGACACCTTCGCCTAGCATTCTTCAGCGGAACCAAATGAGGCCACGTGTGAAGAAACCTTCATAGATCCAATGAACCGTATTCATGGTATCACATACAAATACGAACATCTGTGAGAGACATTTTCCACACAATGTTTTTATAAAGTCTTTGGACCCCCCAAACTTTTCCGCATCCATTTTGGTAGACTTCAACTAAGTCTGAGGATCCCAGCCCTCGTGTTTCTTTCGGGTGGCATGGCACCGAAAGGGTGTTACAGCTGAACGATTATCTTTTTTTATTAAGGGCGTTAGAAGCTCGATCAAATTTTTAACATCAAATTACAGACAGTACTTCCCACTCTCTGAGAGGCTCGATACTATTGTCCCTACATACTGATCTCTGAGAAACCATGGCGACCTATTGAGACACGCGACTATCTGTTTCGCTTGTAGCAACCTCTGTTGTCGAATTAAGGAAACGCAACAGACGCTCACAGCACTGTCTGACGCGTGTGTGGTGTTAATCCATGTATATGACCGACAGAACGCCATAGCTATGAGTAGGGATGTACGAACACACAAAAACAGCAACATGACAACAGTGCGCGTCAACAGTACTTCATTTCCTGTACGGCTCCAAGCGGAAACACGCAAAAAACTACCCCAAGCATATTCTGGGGTAACGGGCACGTGTCGTCATAATGGGTTTGCTTTTCGACTGGTTCGATTCCATGGTAAGTCAGTGTGGTTCGGTTCAGTTTAGTTTCGCCCAGAGCAGCGTACGTGTGATCCATTTTAGAGGTTTTTTTCCCGCAGTATTCGGTGAAGCGGATCATTGCGGTTACGATCGGTAGACTAGATTTGGCAACATGTGACCAAATCACAGCTGTAGAATTCGGACGCTGTGGCATTCTACGAATGGAACTTTTTTTGGACCGGATGTTTATCTGATGAATAGTAAAACCACTTTAATATTGGAAGGGAGGGAGAGTCTAACAAGGGAAAGCGTGCTGGCTAAGTACCCTGATACAATCTGTCGACGGAAATCGTATCGGTACTTGTAGGAACGGCCCGCGTGTGACGCATGTTATTCGCTAGCATGTTATCACCTAGCAAACAGTGATTCCCCAGTGCCAGAGAATGATTGCTTTCAATCCTGATTTTCTACCGTTGAGTTTCTGCGAAAAAGCGATTGATCAAAAGTCAACCGGCGCGAATTGTACTTAGCACAGACTGTTTTGTTTGCCTAAACTGTCCAAACATGGCCAGCACCATCTGGGCAATTCAACCAATTAGATGGCTCCAGGACTTGTAATAATTTTCCTTCAGTAATGAGTTGTACCAGCCCATTGAACCGACCTTCGCTATTTTACTAGAATCCCATTAATGAGTGAACAACTGGAGTATCGAACCTGCCCCGTTTTGATGACCCCTTTTCACCCGTACAGGCCACGTCAGCTGAAAACTGATCGGCAGATAAAATGCGCAACTCGATGGTAATAGCAGCAGAGGCATCAATGCGGTTTCGTAAGTTGTATTTTTTATTCACAAATAGACCATTTGAGCTGGCAGATGATGGGTCTAAGTCAACCAAAATCTAAGAGTAGAACTGACTGGAAATTCACGAATGTAAGTGTGAATATTCGCAAGCGATTCAGTCTGATGAATTCAGTGAACGTGAGACAGTGGGTCGATGAACATACGATGTGACCGACTGATGAGGAAAATAATCCTAGATGAATTTTGGAATATTCTGGCCTAATCTTTCACCAGGTAGGCTAAATCCCGTTTAGAGAGACCTACCTCTTTCACAACAAAACGAATTTGCTCGATTGCGTGTGCGTTTTCTTGAAAATTTAATCACCGAAGTTATTCAGCGTTTTTCAGAACCGTTAAAGAATGTACAATAGTCGACGAATTATAGCTTCACATAATTTTTTAAGGCGTCAGCCTACTTGAAAGAACATACCGCTACTTCCGCCGTTCAAAGCTGCTGTTCAAAGCGTGTGAAGGACGAAATGGGGGAGTAAACATCCAGAAATCTGTTTGCAGACGGTTTCATCGAAATATCAATGACGCTTGTTTGGAACAAGTGCGGATCAACAGTTTAAACTAAATCCAACTTTTATCAGAGGCTTGAACGGCGGTACAAGATTTATCATTCTACTACTTTCTAGCATACAGAGGCGAATGTTGGTAGCTCAGGAAGCATAGACAGCCGTTAGTTCGTTCGCTGAGCCATGCGACCAATCACGCAACGCTATAATCCGCCTAATACAGACACACTGATGATGTCACAGCTGAGCTATATAGAGTTTGATCTATGTATCGGCCTGAAATGAGCGAAATCAGCCGTGAACCGTCGAAGCGCTCTCATCGATTCTATGAGCCTTATCACATCAAGAAAAAAAACCCAGGTTGTTCAGTGAGGGTCTGTTGCGGCCTTGTCCTGTCGGAAAATGTGTACTTTGAATCAAGGTGTTCGGAGCATACCAAAACAGACCCAACATGCGCATCCATCGATCGTTTTACTGCAGGCTAGAGTGTGCTTTCTAGCGTGCTATCCATTTTAGTTTGTAATAGCGAGAACAAAATTGCAAAAGTGTACTATTACAGTACGTGAACACCGTAATCTTTGATTCCCCAAACAATAAGGTTGTTCATCCAGATATCTCGATTAGTTTTGCAATCGAACTGAACCAGTGGAGTTTCAGTGGTCCAAATAAACTCTATTGACGGGCTGCTCGTAACCGAACGATTAAGGGTTCAACTGCTAATCGGCAGATTGCGAGTTCGAAACTCCTTGGAGATTCGTGCGCTAGCTCTCGGATTTTCGGCATAGACTGGCATCATTTCAGGGTGAAATAATCGTTGTTAGCGAATCTATCGAAATAAACAATTCGACTGTGTGTACACGATGTGCCCCATACCGGTAGAACGGTCCAGCGGGTCTGGACAGCTGTAAATTTAATGTATAGTTTTGGGGGTAGAATTTAAGTGTGTTGGAAGAACACGAAAAGCATCTCACATCATACCCGTTTTTACCAGATCGTAAATGCCCTCCCAGTTTAGTAAACATTCGTTTGTAAATCGACACGGTTTTAAGTAGGACCAAGTAGCTCGCTTAAGATCTGATGCATGCAAACAGGATGGAACGGGTACAGGGCTGTCGACGAGTTTTCAGCAGTACATTTGTTTGTGGGAGTCAGGGGTAGCTGGGCGTTCGGGAATGACAGCCTAATTACGGACATGATCAAAGGAAACGCAACAACAAAACCTGAAATAAATGACAAATAAACATGTTCGGACCAACAAAGACAAACAAGCCGACCAAGAGAGACAAGCTGGAACAGAAATGGACAAAGGAATAACAGAACTTACAGTCAGGAGCTTGGAGCAGTTTGATCACAACTGGTAGTGATTCCGCGTCGAATATATTCGGATCTCGGTCACGAGACAGGATGAAGAAGAGACCGGCTCCGGTAAGCGCCAATGTCTAGGAGTGTGAAAAAGGTTAGTAAATCGAAAGTAATCGGTTTTCGTATTGAAACCGAGTTTCTCCGAATGAACAAAACAATAACAAAGTAGTCCAGCGGTGAAGATGTTCGTTGGTTGAAGTCTGTCAATCCCGCTGCTTCGTTTAACATTTTTCTACACTGTACCCTTAAAGTTTATGCAAAACTTATGTGGAAGCAAACATTCGAAGGGGGCAGAGCGTGTTCCTCAGTCCGACCAACAACACTGCTAGAGCCAATCAATTCAACCTGTTGGATCTGCCAAACCAGCGAGTATGTGCACGGATATTATCCACGTGTCGGGACAACGGAAGTGAATTGCCATTTCCAGCTGCGAATTAAAATACTTGTCAAACGGGCATTCTAGTTTCCGATTGCGGAATTTCCGTAGGACGAAAGTATTGAAACACAAGGTGACACGGTTTAGGGGTATATTGCGACTGCGTCCGTTAGGCAAGTGATTCGGATGGACCGCATACCGTGCTGCAATTTTTCTACCGCCGGCTACCAACTCGGTCTACCTAGCTACCAATGAAACACTACCGACCGAACAACCTCAATCTACGCTTGCATTCACAAAGTTTCGAGCCATAAAGTCGAACTGCCTAGGTAATCTGTTGACCGATTTACTGGTTTGGTTTTAGCCTTTAACAAGTCAACAGCTGTTTGAAAGACGTAGCAACACGGCCCAAAACACTCGCTCTAGACGAAGCGAAAGGTTGCATCGCAGTTACGAAAAAGCTGTTTGAGACATTCGCATACATATGATCATATAGTACGTCGTTTCAGAAAAAGTCCCGAAGGGGAAACATTTCGTTCGAGGGAACCTTTTGGTGTTGCCCACATGCATGGTAATACTGCAGGAACTGGCAACCTTGACGTCGTCTGTGCCGGAAATCATAATAGGTCGTTTTGCTTGCGATTCTGAAAGCCTAGAATAACAAATCGTTCGTGTACAAACCAGATCAGAACTTCAATTCGTTCACCAGCGGGGTCAACACTACCAATGATTCAAAAGCCGTCTCCGGAGCCGAAAGCTTTTACTAGAGAGAGAGAGAGTTCATTGGACAATAACTATTTTTGTCGGTCCTGCACAAATAACAGTGCAAACCACAAGTACTCACCCCAGAACAACTAATAAGTGGCACGTGTGCATGAGCCCTTCTCGTTCGGGACTCATGCGTACAGGGAGGGAGGTGCCCTGTGGATTTAACCGCTGAGTCTGTGGTCAAATTACGGAAGCATACACCTGAAATCACAGGGAACCCTAAAACACTGACCAACGATATCGCGTCAGGTTTCAAACCTCAAAATTAAAAGGACGACTCGAAATTTGACTGAATCTCTCGTTTACAATAGTTTTCAATTGAAAACGCGGCGGCACAAACACTGACTCATTTTTCAATTGAAATCATATTCAAGATTTACTTGAACAATACTACTCATGAGACTGATGAAAGCACTAATATAGTTCACTAGGGATTCCGCCTAAATGTTCATCACCTTTAGAAGTACTGTTATAGTAAGGAAAATACCCCAATATCCAATCCTAGTGGTTTTTGTGTCTGTCACACAGTAACAGAGACCGGTTTCACATTATTTGTTTCATTTTTCTCACGGGTTTGTTTCAAAGTGGGTTAGTGCATTCTGCGTAGCAACGATCCAGAACAAGCGGGTTTACAGTTCACGGTGTACTACTAGCTACGTGAATGCCGGGCCGGAATCTAAAGCTACGGAATACCGGCCAATCGCTTGCACTCAGAGAAAAAAAAACTGGCGTGCTTATCAGGGATATAACAAAACTACATCAGAAGAGCTACCAGTCACTCACGTAGTCCTTATAGGCATCGTGCAAGTTGGCGCAAATCCGTTTCACCAATCCATGGGCGCTTATCAGATACCGGAAGGAGGCCGTCAAGCATTTGTTCGCGAGAGTAAGCACACTGAAAAAGCAAACAAAGGGAAAATGTGTGTAGACGAAAAACATATCGATGGCATACACCTGGAGCTGGGGGGCTATATCCCATGGAAAACAGTGGTTGAAGAAGGGCGTGATCGTATATAATTAGACTAAACCATCACAACCGACATCAAATTGAAAAAAATCAAATCGTTCAGCTGTAGCACCCTTTCTGTGCCTAGCTGCCATGCCAACGGAAGGGGGCACGAGGACTGGGATACTGCCAGGCCGTCCAAACATAGGCGGGAGCGGTCGAGATGCAGACATTGAATTCGAACCACGGACCTTCCGGTCAGTGAATTCGCGTCTAAACTACTGAATTACCTCTAGCTCAGTCGAAGGAAAGTGGGCCACTACTTCTTATACCTGCCTTATATCCGTTGACGCATTTGTTTTTTTTTAAATCGCAATTTATGTGGTAGATAGCGTTACTGAAATTTCCTGGTTTAGTTTAGTCCTTCGGTCTTGGAATCAATCCAGATGTGGCATCCAGTTTGTAAACCACCGAGATTTAATGTGGTCACAATGTTCCTTTTTACTAGTTCAGATGCATACTTGATGCGAAGGAGGGCTACGCCGCCGCTGTTGAGGTGTTGTTCGTTCAAGATTCTACTGACAAAGTTTCTTGTGCATCCATTGACGGTTTTCTCCCTTTTTCTCAATGTTGTTATGCTGCAATGTGTGACCGTTCCACGGAATAGACTGCGACTGCAACGTCTTTATTGTTTTGTCCGGTGGCTACCGTAGCAGTTACATAGTTGATCGGCATTCGTTTTATCGCTACAAGCAGGTCTGAAGTGTTTTTTTTGGGTATTCCTGTGGAACCTTACACCAAAGAATGGAAACTTGCTGTATTCCTTCTAACTTGGCATCTTTGAATGCGCTGCCCATCATTCAAAGGTATTTTGTATCAGATTTTGAGAGAGGAGTACCGGTTTACCGTCTGCTAACCTTACATCCACTTAACAACACAAAAAAGTTATCAGAACTGTGTGTGTGTCTGGAGTGGCGATTTTATCTCTCGTTGAGTTTCAGACCGAGACACCGAGGGCGCTTTTTCAGGAAGGGCAGTATGACGAAATACTCATATGTGTATTCCGTTGGTGTTAACGGAAGACTCAACTGAATCCCAGCTGAATCTCTCGTTTATGAACGTCAAGAAGGGAAGCATGAGCTGATCTCTTCCGTGGTGACTGATCCGTGGGCTTGCGTTTACTTTAAACTGCGTGCCAATGCTTGCGGCACCAAAATGTTTTGCATCTGCTCAAAGTTCCACCGCGTTCCTGTCTCTAAACTCTCTATCTACCGGTACCCGGGGTCGCTTACCGTACTTGAAGGACAACGACGACCGGATAACGAATTTCGCCGCTGATCAATGTTTACAAACATCGAGAACAGCTCAGCGAACAAACTAACGATCTGAGCTACCAAACATTCTCCTCAATAGCGTATCCCCCCTATTGTCTGAAAGACCCCCATCAAACTTTGTCAGACTAGGTATAACGTGCCGGTATGAGTTCACCAAAAATGTCCGTTTTGTGTTCCTCGAAATGGGAAAGCTTTCGTTTTACGTGATTTCATTGCCGGATAAGACATTTTCCCGGGAACTTTTTCTTGCTTTCTGCCGCTTACAAAGAAAACGATGGTATGGTCATTGGTAATGCGATATGTGGTCTGCACTAAATAGCACGTTTATTGGCATGAGGCAAAGTAGTATTGCCTCTGCGGTTCTCTGTAATTGATGGTTTAATGTATTATTTCATTCGCTCTAGTCTTTCACTGTTTCAACAGGAGAAGTACGACGGACACCTAGCGCTTTCAAGGATGCTTCTCATTAGACGTAGTTGCCAAGATCAATCTAGACGGGAAAAGTCCATCGACTTTTCCGACTCTGTCCCAGTGGTAATAAATCTCTACTCAAGACAATCAAACCAAACAACGGTTCTGCTTTCATGGCTAGAGTAGGAAAGAGAACAGTTCATTAAGGATTGCTGTCTAGAATTGACCATGAAACTATCGTGAGATTAGTTTTAGGGAGTTTAGGTAGTGAGCTCAAGATGGCTCATCGGCTAAGGCGTGAACTTACTGACCAGAAGGTCCGTGGTTCGCAGCCAACACTGGCATCTTGACTGCTTCTGTCTAGGCTTGAGAAACATGGCAGTATCTCAGCCCCCATGCTTCCTTCGGGTAGCATGGTAGCTAGGCACCGAAAGGGTATTACAGCTGGCCAAGTTTTGGGATGTGTGGAATTTGTGATCGACCGAGACAACCAAGGCAGTTACTGGGTCGTCGTCTGAGGCATCGCTGAACACATTAGCCTGTTCGGATGCCATAAATCAGGTACGTCTATCGCGCGCTGGTGGAGTAGCGGTAGCGGGCTCACCTCGCATGTCAGATGTGAAGAGTTCAAAGCCCGACAAAGCTAAGAAAATGCACTGCTCATGAGCTGTAATAAAAGCGAAACTCAAGTCCAGTGCTCCCCTCTTTTCTGCGGACTGAGCAGAATAATTGCGCCAGGAAAGGAGGACTGCTTAAACGAGTGCTGTGAACGTAGGCAACAATACGTTTGTGATTAACCGGATCCACCCAGCCAGTGAACTAATACTAGGGTCATCTACTCACTCTGTGCAGATGTCTTCTCGTACTTCATGTTCCTGTAATTTTTCTGATTCTTACGTAATCTGCTATTCCGCTCGCAGATACGGTGACCCAAACATTGGCACACAAAAACAGATGTCTGCCGCATTATGTCTAGTTAGGTTCTTACTAAACCACGCCAAACAAGTACTTCTGGAGATAAGATGGCAACAGTATTCACCGAATGCTACTGTACCTAAATCAGTGCAACAATTCTTCCCTCCAGGTTCCTTTTTTGTCTTCGCCCTGTCCTGGGCGAACGAAGCAGCTGGAACCACTGCACTTCGGTGCACGGTTTATGAGCTGAGAAATTTACCTGAGCTGAACTTTTTCGCCAGCTAGCCAATAAAAATTTGCCCGCATTGCAGAACATACAACAGTTTCAATCAGCTACAGCCCTAATTTGTCTGTGTGACCAAAGCGATCGTTATTCGAATGAACGACCCCATCGCTTTTCGTGATAATCAGTCTTCTCACGACCTGGAACAGCTGGTCAAGCCCATGTATAATCTGCCTCTCACGCCCACAGGCGACAGGTTATCTAGCCGAGTTTGCATCCAGATGCTATCCAGCTGGTGACTGCCTAGACACATGTTGTTTGCTTTTGTTTTGCATTCGTTAGCCGATACAATCACACTCATAGACTTTCATCAGTAGTAGCATGAAGTACGGAAAAACTATCGACCGCACGGTACCGATACGCCAGTTGAACCATTATGTTTCACTTGTTGAGTCAAATTGACTGACTTCCGCAGTATTGTGTGGATTACGCCGGAACTATGTCTTCCCACAACACCACGGACGTCTCCCTTTACTCGAACTGCTTTACAGAAGACTAATGTATTGCTTACTTCACTGGGAGTTTATGAGGTACTTCCCTCTGCGGCCAAAGCAACGTCTGGTTTGGGGCCTACTCGAAGGTTTTATGAACCGCCGCTTGGATGAAGTGTCTACATTCTGGTGACCACGTGGTGCTTCGGTAAAAGGCGAAAACTGCCAACCAAAGGCGACTGATCCTGATACATCCATTTGGAGAGTCCAAATCGGAGCAAAACTTGTAGCAGATTACCTCTCCTGACAAACGACATCCTTCTTCGACAATCCTTACATTTCAATCTCCGGGTTCATTCGATGTTGTCTGCCCGTTTGGTGAAGAAACGTTTGCAAACTAACTAACAAGCACGGCGAGCAGATCAACAATCAACAGCAGATCAATAACTAACAATGCTCTGGCACATTCAACCACTCAGTGCGCTGAGACATGGAAGACAACTGAGCAGTTGAACCCGATGGTGCCCGTTTCGGGTAGGCAGGTGAGAAGTCAAGCGTAGATCCTACTCGTGTGATACACTATGACCATCTATGGCTTATTTGTTTTGGTCCATAAGGAGCTGGTCACGGAAGGTGACTTTAAGCGGCATCGCAGGTTTAACTGCCTGATAAACTTAGAGAGGCCGAAGCGCTAGCTAACAACCAAGAGGTTAGCAGTTCGGACTCAACTCTGGTTCTCTTCGGGTTACAGGGTAGCTGCACACGGAAATGGTGTCTTTGTCAACATTGTCACACAAAAATGGTATGAGGACAGGAAATGTCGCATAATCACGAGGGTGCGTACGAAGTCGAGATGCGAGACGAGATTCGAACCAATACAACTCCATCCAAAGATAGAAAATCATTCATTCTAAAGAGGAATACGGTCAAGTTGGAGCCTGTACAACAGACTGCTAAACGACCGAAAAAAATGTGAGAACTCTGTTTATCAATACACAATGTATCGTGGTTCTTTTTGCCGATTCTTATATTCACCACTCAGTTCAAACGCCTCCTGTGATTTCCAGAGTTGCATCATCGTTTAGGAGGATGTTGATAGCTCTGGTTGCTCAGTTGGTGATCGAATTGTCCGCAGAGCTAGGCAGTCTTGTTGCAAACGTTTCGTCGCCAGGTGAGGTGATATCATCAGTGTGTTGGTATTGGAGCGGGGCGCAGCTGTGCGTCTCACCTTGGCGACGAATCCTTTGGAACAAAATTGCCAAGCTCAGCTAACCATTCGACCTCCAAGAATATCATAAACAAGCTAATAAATACCACAAGCATATGGCACAGTTAATTTTCCTTGCAACAGCTCTTAAACGCGTATTATGATATTATGGCTGCGCGAAATACCTTCGAGTGAGCATCGTTGAATAAGTGAGGTTGTGAATGGATGCTAGACCGATTTTGTGTACTTTATGGTTTCCATTAAAAGCATCAATGCTTTGTTTCTTCAAGAGGGCATTGCAACGGAAAAAACACCAACCTCGAAAACAGTCTTCTCATGATTGGGGTACTTCTACGTGACAGGGGGATAGTGTACCGTCAGAATTGCGTTCCAACATGCCTCATGCCTTGGTAACGATAGTATTCAAAGAAAATGAAACAGTGGACTTGCGGGTCCCCTTTTTGTCTGTTTTACTCGAATCCACCCTCAATCTCCATAAATTACGAATGCCTTCGGTTGTGATCAGGCCAACAGTGGCGAATCCCTACCCGAACTAACATGCTGGAAGCGTCATGTTCCGTCTCGCGCTTGGTTAGTGGGTTCAAATGCTTCTAGCTTGAATGAGAATACGGTGTATGTGATTGCCAATGGTCCACTAGGTGAAGACTTCAATCGAAGCACGCAATATCTACTAACCCCAGGTGAAAACGATGTTCGAAGTAATGTAAACCACACGTACCGATCGTGTGAACCTGTCAGGTAAATACAAGGGCGCCGATATTAATTTATTGTTGGATTTTGACAATGAGACACCCGCATATTTTCGAATTCGAGTACCAGCCTTCTAAACTCACCGAACTTCCCTATCTGAATTACGCTCGAACCCGTAGATGTGGTCTGCCACAACACTGACTCTGTGGAATACTGTGCAGCGGGATAGCAAAGCGAAGTAGTGTTAACTACATACGGAAGCATTCCATCTGCACTGGATTAGGGGGTTGCCATCTTCGTGGTTCTGAAACGTCTACCAACCTATCGATCACACGATGCCCCCCGCTGCTGCCAAATATTACGTCGTTCGTTCCAACTACTAAAGCCAGGCTGTGCTTCTGGTTGCGGGCGTTGCCAGAACCCTCCAGACCCAGAGCTTAAGGGTTCCAAACAGCAACACACAGATGTCAGCCTCATTGTTGAGTGAACGGAGTTTGATTGTGCACATGACACCCAAGGGGGAGTGCAACCACCGCGACACAAACGCCTGGTCTAATCAACCGGCAGTGCCAAAGTACACAGGCACTTTAGCCACGATAACGTCGACGAGCTGTTCAGTCGTTGGACAAAACAGCTTGGTCGCAATAACTCAACTGCATCGAAGCCAGAAATTCACGGTCTCAAGCATAAAAGCTGGCGATTGAGATATGTTTCACGATACAGCGCGGGGTCAACAGAGTTGAATATATGCTCCAAAATACGGTGACGGTTGAGCATTTCTGATGAACTCGACAAACGAGCTGTTTGAACCCTTTCTACGCCTACCCCTATTACCAAAGAGAAAAATCCAAGCAGCACGTTATCTAACGTGGTTAGAACGCGAATTTACTGACCGGAAGGTCCATGGTTCGAACACGACCTCTGCCTCTCGACTTCCCCTGTCTAGGCTTGGGCAACCTGACAGTATTCAAGCCCTCATGCTTCCCTCTGGTGGCATGGCAGTTAGGCACCGAAAGGGTGCTGCAGCTGGACGAATGTGTACAACATGTGGCTTCCTGGACCATGACGTTTACGTCAGAAGTGAGACCCAACAACTGTATTTAAGTTTCGCATACCTGCGTATAATACGCAGTGAATAATAATAACAATGACAGTCGTTCAGCTGTGGGACTCTTTCAGCGCATGGCTGTCGTACGACGTATAGGAAGCATGGACACTGAGATACTCTCAAGCTGCCCAAGCCTAAGCAGTAGCAACCAGCAAACCAGGGTTGGGTTCGAAGCACGGACCTTCCGGTCAACAGCTTCGTGCATTGACCACTGAAATCTTTCTCATGAGACCTACTGTCTGCTCCTTCAGGAATATTCTGATGAGTTATATACCGGCGATTTGCCTAAGGCAGTCAGAAAACCTTCTGTCCTCTCAGTTCAAATCCCCGGTACTACAGAGGTGCTTCTGTGCGATTTCTACAAATTACTGTTCTTGGAGCTCTCCGACGTTTCACTGTTGACCACAAAGCTTAACATGGATTTTTTAAACTTGTTGCCAAGATACAAAGAAAATATTCAGTCCGTTCCGCGGAGATTACAATGGGCTTTCAAATAAAGCTGATTTCACCTCGCTGTTTTTGCAACCAGGCGGCGTTATGACACGAATCGAGAAAAAACAAAAGAAGGCAGCAGAGGGTTGTATCTGTCCTCGATGTTCCAGCGTTAAGTGAGGTTTACGGTTCTCAATGTGAGTGAAAGAAAATTCAACCAGAACTAATACAGTTACCACTTCAGTACATCAGGACGTCAAAATTAGGTCTCACTACAGTGAACCATTTACAGCGACTAACTGACTAACTTGTCCTGAAAACTGCGCTTCAATCGGTCACCTAGGTCAGCTGGTGCGACGCTGAGATGCTTTGTAATCAACTCTGAAGAAAAACTGTAAAGAATCACACGCCGGAGATATCACGAAGTGATCGCGCACACGCACAACTAGGTGAGACTGTACTACCCGGTAGAATAGAGCTTCAACCCTACCCATCCTTACGTACAAGGACAAGCGCCCTGATGCGCTCAATCAGTGTGGTGAATACAAGAGTCTGGCCTGCAATTCGTTCTAATAGGTTCATTTGTACCGGCAAGAGCTACCCACCGGCAAGCAGTGTTTAAAGCATATTACATAGAAAACTTCAAAGCCTATTCAGACCAGTACAGATAACGATGATGTCGCATATAGATTCTGAAACGCCAAATATGCATACGGTTAAATGATAGCCTGGGCCTGGAGCTGCTTGAGGAAGGACCACATTGCATAAGTTGTGGAGTTCCTCAAATAAAGAGCGTTGTATTAGTCACCCCAACTACTCAACATCCAGATTCCACTGCTGATTGGTTGACGGTGCTGTTTGTGCGTCCAGGGACAAGATTGGATCAAGCGAAAGTCACATCGATCGGACTGCGCGACGGACCGGCCACGAACCAAAAGGCACAACACTGATTGGCTGCAATGTCAACTATTCGGACTAAAGCTTTCAGCTCACCGGTTCTGGCGTCGCCACGAAAACCGTACCACGGACGCGCAGGCGGGTAGTTGGAGTCGTATAAATAGCAGTAACATTCCTGCCGGGTTAATCATTATTCCCTACTCCGTTCAGTCTGTCGGCTGCAGATGACGGGCCCACGATAAGTTGGTTGGTTCCAGCTGCTACAGTCATGGTCACCGAAAAATGGAGAAATATAGCGAGACATTGGAGACGATGGCATAATTAGTCAGCTGATGTTGAATCATTTTAGGTGTCTGAAGCAAAGGAAAAGCGTTACTGAGATTACCTTCGTTTCGATGTACGCTGGAAAAAAGACAAACCTGGCCGAAACCTTTATCCACCTGTTCAACCAGGCTTGCCGACTTGGAACCGTCGGGCCATTGTACGAGGACACGTAGTGGTATCATTTCGACAAGCACGTCCTCATTTACATTTTCGTGGAAAATAGGACCTCCCTGATAAGCACATAGAGCTAAGGGCCGATCTGCTCAGAGACAATATTTACCGGGAGCTGTGGAATAAACCGGCGGTTCTCGCGCGACTCAGGAAAACTGTGGCAGTTTTGCAATATATGTTCTTGACACTTTAGCACCACTAACGTTATATATTCCGTGGTCTGGTCCCGAACCGGGTATAAATAACCAGGTTCAACACCAAGTTCGCGCATATTTTTTCAAGCGCACCTCATTCTTCTGCTGAGGGGCGCTGCGATGGGACTGAGAGGCCACGTAAGTTCAAATGACAGATGCGAACCGTTCGCGTCAGCATAAACCGATGGATGGACCCCTGGACAACTGAACTAGCCCGTTCAACCAAGAACAATCTGCCAAAACCACAAGCAGAACATTGAAATAATGCGAGTAAATTCAGTTTCTTTAGAAGGAACTCAGAGTGGGGGTAGAAGGTCCCGAAAAACACAAACGTGAAGCGAATGGTGAAGCTAAGGATCAGCTGACTGAGTCCATGCAAGTCACAATCAACAGTAATCGAACCGGGAATCGCTGTTTTCTGAGTAAGTGGACACGAGCAGAGATAGCAACCTGAATGAGTAGATAAGGGAGATGTCGATCTAGTATTCGGGCTGTCTTTTCGTCTATGGAAATAGTCTGCCAGTTCGCTGGATGGTTGTTTTCTTCAACTCACTAATGTGATCGATGCATGCGCTCTGTAGCCCCAACGACAAAAAAAATAACGGGATAAACCAGGTCGTTCAGAACATCTCTATTTCCGGTCGATGGAATGTGCAAAATGGGGGCGCAGGCATGGACAAAACCGAAAATTTGATGCAGACTGCTTCGACAGAAGTCACGTACAATCAAATGTGGGAAATGAATAAAACAGGAATACCTTAGAGCCCCATCCAGCTGGTAGATATTAAGATGAACTACTGTAGAAATCGTGTTTAAAGCTTCTATGGATCACTTCAGTACACTTTTGTCGTGCACTCCGACCCATGTTTCCTTATTCTCGTGTCAGGGTAGCCATCAACTCATCTTTGATGCCATTGGCCCCCGAACTGGGTACGCTGGAACGCTCATACGCACTTAGGGCTCTCAAAAGGAATGAGATACTAACTACAAGATGACAAACAAAGAATGATGGGTTTCCACGACCGCGCTGTTTTAGTGAACTGTCACCTTACTGCTCGTGGCAGTCAGTCAGCGGGTA
>SJOL01003369.1:90548-126108 GCA_004794785.1 Opisthorchis felineus | reverse complement strand
CCAAATAGCATAGAAGCTGTGATTGGAAGAACAAAGGAAGAGCCGGAGATGGAAACGGATTGAAAAGCTGTACAGACTTCATTCAGGCATTGAACCATGAACGCGAGAATTGTCATCCCTTGGAGTACCGCATGTGTTTAAATCACACTGCCGTTATGGGAGACCATTACCGATAGACTACCTTAGTGTACTCTGGAAAGTGGTCTAACCTGGCACTTTCCGGTTGTTCAAGAC
Source organism: Opisthorchis felineus (assembly GCA_004794785.1). Taxonomy (NCBI): domain Eukaryota; kingdom Metazoa; phylum Platyhelminthes; class Trematoda; order Opisthorchiida; family Opisthorchiidae; genus Opisthorchis; species Opisthorchis felineus. The sequence goes on along the minus strand of SJOL01003369.1, from coordinate 125,874 downwards.
CGCGGTGGTTGTGGTTGTACATCGTGTACATTTACTCAACGGACGAGAACGGTGAACAAACAAACGAAGCTGAATGTTAGCATTTCATCTAATTCCAAAAGTCACCAACGTTGAGGAAAACGGTTGGTCGAGTGAGACCAGACTGAGATAGGGTAAATGTCACGGTAAAAATAGTCGTGACTGACTAGCACTTGACAGTCAGAGTTAGCAACGTGATGTTGAGTGACCGACTGAGGTCAAGTGAGTGAGTGACCTGCCATTTGGATTAGTGTCGCGATCGAAGAATATGTGGTACAGAGTCCTGAGTGGCACGTCTAACCGACCGGTGATCCACAGTGCATGCATAAACTACCATCAGAAACCTGTTTTTGGTCATTCGGGCGCCAGAATGAACAGAATGATAAAACTTTCATGCTGACTGGACTCAGATAAATTGATTTCTTACAAATGTGGCGTTGAAAAGGTAGGAAATGCTGTCCCGGAAGGACGATGAAAACAACCATTTGGACAATAAGTGCGATGACCCTAAGTAATAACAACCGAAAGACATCCATGGGACACGAAATTGGGGCGTTGAGTGACGCCCAACTGAGCCTCACCACTCCGTGGATTAGACACTTATTCGGAAAAACCCAACATCACGCTTGCCACCGTTATTTGACCTTGAACACCAGGAAACGTACACTTGATTGGAAAAGACAAGGCACAAAAGTCACAACTCCGATGAAAACTAGGTAGAACAAGAAGACAGAAGAAAGATTTCTGGTGAGGCTGAGGGGAACTTCTGAATACTGGTTTGAATCCAATGAGTGAGTCAAAGTTGCAGGTAATTTTGGGTGAAGCTGTATGCAGCACAGAAAGATGAAAAACCGTCATGTTCAAAAAGGAGAACTGTGTCATGAATCATCACCAGATGAAACTTTGAATAGTAATCCAAAGACATAAAGGAAACTACTCACATGGTTGCTGAAAACTCCTCGACAACCTTGTGAGTGGTTTCCTTTATGAAAATATACTGCGATATCTCGAATATCGTACCAAATGAAACATGAGGCGGCCTTTGTGCAGCACATTCAGTCGAAGAATATCATAGACTCGAGATGCAGTTGAGTCTCCCGTGAAAACCAAATTGATTTGCAAATGGGTGTATTTGTCGTAATCTGTGGACATAGAGATAACTGTCGTGAACCGCTGTGTTACGGGAGTGACCTACGAACAGAAAGATTGGACTTGAGCCGTCCAGATCGAGATAACCACGTGATGGCTCGAGTTGAGAAATCCCCAAATGAAGTACACTCGATTGGCAGTTGATTCTGCTAGTAAACGAACCAGACGATTCGTGAATTAAAAGTCTAATCTCCAAACAATCCCATATCATCAGAGGTGAACTATTGTTTTGTACAACTGAAGCCAAAGATGAGTACGGATTTAGATGCGAGAAAATGGGAATTTGGGGTGTACCGACAGGATTATGTTGATAATCGACTTGTGTGCAACGAAAGAACTGAGTGTCCCAAGAATGACAGATAACTGAAGTAGCCATTTGACTGAATGTCTGAAATGTGTTTCAGATGTAGATAAGATCAACGTATTTTTTTTACTACGTTATTAATTTCATCATGCGTCCAACGTAGTCAACCCTACCCAGCCACGTCGTTTGCCATAAACTGACCGGCCTGGGCCCAGATGCGCCACCAAATATGTATCCAATACACCGCTGGGTTCAGTCAACGGCATTCAGATTCTCATTATCAGCCGTGCTCGGCTGCCCGACAAATTGAACAAAAATCGGACGGTGCCAAGGGCAATTCGTGTACGATATCCTAAAAGGAGATCAGCCATTCTCTGTGAAAGACGTACACCTGTCTTGCTGATGAAACCCAGGGTGGTCAGACAAACGAAACGAAATAAAATAACAATCATTCAGCTGTAATACCCTTTTGGAGCCTAACTGCCGTGCCACCCGAAGGAAGCACGAGGGCTGAGATACCGTCAGATTGCCTAAGCCTGGACAGGAACAATCGGGATACCGGGGTTGGGTTTGAACCATGGACCTTCCGGTCAGTAAGTTCGCGCTTAAAAAAACGTTCAGCTGTGGCACCTTTTCGGTTCCTAGCTGCCATGCCACCCGAAGGAAGCACGATACGGCCAGGGGAAGTCGAGAGGCAGAGGTCGGGTTCGAACCACGGACCTTCCGGTCAGTAAATTCGCGCCTTAACCACTGAGCTATCGAATGACATGAGTGATACAGAGGTAGAACAATGGGGTGTCCATCGATCTATACTCTGGAACTTAGGCGGGAACCATCAAACGATGCTGCGAAAAAAAAGATCACCTTCGAGAATCAGTAATTCCAAGACGTGACTCGGGATGATGAAGAAGGATAAAAGTATTGGCGCAAAATCCTGAGTATTTACATCTTAGAATGGTTGCTTTTGAAAACCCTCCTTGACCATTTGGATGTTTCCGAATCTGTAAATTATGACCGTGGCTCGACGGACAGCTCACATGCATGTACTATTCAGCGCGCGCTGATGGAGTAGTGGTAACACACTGTCCACGCAGGTCAGATATCCAGAATTCAAACCCCAAAATGACCAAGGATTTGCACTGCTGATGAGCTCTAACAGGATCGAAACTCGAGCCCAGTGTTCCCCATTTCTGGGATGGACTTGCGCTAGGACAAGCGCAGGACTGTTCAAGCGAGACTGATGTGAACGTGTATTTAAACCTCAACTTAGCAACACATCAGGGAACACCAGACATTGTATTGACCAGCTGCTCAATTACAGCCGAAGCGCCCTACCAGCGGCTGCCACTAGAGGTCAGTAACCCCCTGTCGCGACTCACATCCCACTATCGTTTCGCCTGCGGTGACACTTCGGCAGAACAAGTTCTGTTCACAAATGGACATTATCAGAAGCCATGACAAAAATAGCAGTGTTCGAAACAAGAGCGTACACCATGAAATATTGACTAAGACAGCACACAGGTCGGAACAAGACCAACCATTTTCCAAAGTATCCACTGAATTCCACAAATCAGAGGTCATCAAGGAATCGAAACCCAGTTTCAACGATTGTCGAGCACATTGGATTGACCCCAGTCATCCGTCTACTATGGTGTTGTACGTTTAACCTTTACATTGCTGGCATTTAAGAAGGCATTACCGGTAATTACAAAGATCCCGGTTTCAGGTGCACAAAAAGTGATGCCCCGAAAACTATCCGTTTGCTAGGGCACTTACACTGTCTCAAATTCAGTAACGCTGACAATTGGTGAGAGTAACTGAAGCGCCCCCATCACTTGAAACTTGCCTCATCGATCCTAAACGGGGTTCAGAGAAGTGAGCCGTGTAAGGATGATCGCCAGCCTACCTTTATACAGTAGGACTCTTCCTAATTTTCATTACTTTGTTGGTAAACTAGTCGCCGGACTGTGTAACAATAGAATCGAGGGTGAACCTGCGCGTGAATGAGACTGGTTCTTCGGCAAGAAGACTCCTGGCTAGGTTATGCCATTTTGGCTTTACTAGAATGCTTGAATCTGTCGCCTACCATGATCCGCTACTTGAATAAACGCTCCTCTACGGCCTAAGCGATAGTTAGACGAAGTTTTGCAGAGGGTTTATTTTATGGAATCAGATGAAGTCAGCGAAGAGAAACTCTATAAAAAGATCGGTCGGCAGAATGTATATGCGGATACAAAGATGGCGAAGACTTTATTTCACAGACTGGAGTTACTTGAAGCAATCCTGCCTCGCGGATTCAAGTCTGTCCTCAGACAGGCATGAGCGTTACTCTGAGACTGGTTCAGTCTCACTGATTGGGCTTGTTACGTTTTGGTTTCATATAAACGATGTCAATCGCCTGCGATTTTTTGTTTCATTTTATTCTGTTTTGCACGCATTGCAACAGATGAGGTTGTATGAGATGAATTCATCCCACTATCTTATGCAAACTGATCGGGGATCACAACGCTCTAAGGTTTATATCAGTTGTCTGAAAAAAGAACATTTTGCGCTTCATCTGTATATTTTTGTATTCACATCGTTCCCGATCGAACAGCCTTCGTCTAGTCATGGAGCGATTATTTCAGCGAGCGAGGAAGGTGATGAAAACCACACACATCACTCGAGGGTGAAAATGATGATCAGACATGTCCAGATGTAGCTAGCGTTCGCTTGCGGCAATAAACTCGCATCAGACATAACATATACGGCGTTCAAAATGCGACACCATCATTGTTGACGAGTTCCAGGAAGGAGAAAACCAGTGTTTTGTTCCTTTGGTGTTGACCCACATGGGTAATCGCAACAAAATAGGACTGCTCAGATGATGGTGACTTGGATTCCAACATCAGACAATCGCTTGTTCTACTAATGATTGCTTACTACCACTTCACTCTATGTCTCATAATCCAGGTCAGCCAACAACATCGAACGAACTTACGGACCCACTGCGTAAAACATTATCACAAACGAAGGGAAAACGAGAAATTATCAGGAAAAGGTTAAATACGAAGACTAGCGAGATCCAGAATAGCAGTACAAATCAAACCTATAAAAAAACAACGGATAAATCTAAAGGAATACAGTGGCCATCCGGTACACTGCAATGAGTAGCCTAAAACGTCTGACACATTAAAGAAACCGTGTGAGAACAAGGAATTCCGTTCACAGAGCAGGTACGCTGAAGGCTGACCAATGAGCACGCAGGGAACAGGACACAACAAGCCGATTAGACTAAATAAATTAGGTACTACCAGCTACGCCGCACATACACAAACAGGCACAAGCTAATCAAAGGAGAAATATCCATTCAGGAAATCTTCTTCTAAGATGACCACATTTTCGCAAGTCGACTTACGAGCCCTGCGAACGGATCAACAGCTAACCAACATTATCGATCCAATAGTAACACAAACCAATACATCTGATTGCCTTGAATGATGAATCAAAATGTCAGAATGGGATCCGACCACGATACAACAATCGTGTATTTAATCGATCACTTGCAAGCAATCGAGCCACAGTAACCAAGTACCTGTTATAGTACACAGTGTACATTCGAACAGCTTCCATACTCAGTAAAGATGTTTTGGTAATGGGTAAGAGACCCAGTTGTTAGCAAACCGGGTTGCGGCTTGATTTTTTCATCAAACAAACGCCAGAATCGTTCAGCTGGAGCACCCTTTCGGTGCCTAACTGCCATGCCACCGGAAGGAAGCACGAGGGATGGGATACTTCCAGGCTGGCCAAGCCTAGACAGGGGAAGTCGGGAGGCAGAGGTCGGGTTCGAACCATGGACATTCCAGTCAGTAAGTTCGCGCTCCAACAACTGAGCCATCTCGCCAGAATAGCATAGTTATTGAAAAAACGGGTCAGCGAGAAAAAAACGGCGTTCTGACGCCTTAGCCATTCGCTTGGAGGAGGGCGAATTGCATGTCCAGAACTAGCATATGTGGTTATAGTCCTTATATTTATACTGCTGTTCCAAATCGGTAAGTTCTTAACTTTTCGAATGTAGTAGTTGGCGATACGCTGCTTGAAGTACTATCATAGGGTCCGAATTGTTGTGTACCTCCTTATAAACCGGACTAACTCGAGGCTGAAACCCAGAGAGGGGGTTTATTCAACCAGACCAGCCAGGTAGTACCTACACACATTTAATTTCTCCCTTGAAGCAGTTCGAAAGCATAGGTTATATCACGAATGCAAGCTAGGGCATGAGACTAACGACTACGTTTAGTTGTCGATTATACGGACTTTCGACAGCATGTAAACAAAGTTGTCCCTTGCTTTTTATTCTTGACATGATTGGTTCGTTGTATCGAGCGACTGCGTACAGGACTTATCAGAACCCATGTGGAAACAATCTAATCTAACGTTCGGAGTATGTACAACAAGTCCAAGAATGCCAACTCAAAGCTAGACGTGCTGTCTACAAGATTTTTCTCTTTTTACCGATGCGCTATTGTTTGAAGCAATATTCAGGATTTTATTGCCAAACCGACCATTAGTCAACCCACTCCTATACTGGACTTGAAAAGGTTGCTTTTGCGATGTACCCACGAGATGGTTTTTATTCAATAGTTCCATTTGTGGACAGAATGACGGAATAGTCATGATGCACCTTTAGCTGATATTTTTTTAGCAAAATCACAAATGACGTTTTAAACTCAGTAGGTGAACAGTCAACATTTTATCGACGGTATGTCGATGACATTATCGTTATCCATGGTAGTTATACTGCACTTGATGTGATTCTGAAAACTTTTGATTGGGCACATTATAAAAATAAATAAATCGTCCAGCTGTAACACGCTTTCGGTGCCTAGCTGCCATGTCACCCGAACGAAGCACCAGGGCTGGGATACTGCCAGGTTGCCCAAGCCTAGACATGTGAAGTCGAGATGCCGAGGTCGGGTTCGAACCACGGACGTTCCGGTTAATAAATTCGCGCTCTAACCACTTGAGCCATCTCGCCCCCGAGCTATCTGGGCACATTAGGCAATCTGCTTCACTGTGGAGCAAGAGGCCAACAGCATCTTTCGGGTTCTTGATATCGCATTAATTCGGAGACGATGGGATGCTTCAGCGATGAGTAAATCGTGAGCCAACGTGGTCTGGTTAGTACATGTGTGCTCGGAGCTTTGTGAACGAGGCCCAAACGAAATCTTGCCAAATAGGACATGAACGATCTGCCCAGATCACATACCATATCATTTCTACCTTCAGGTAAAGGAATCATAACTTTACGAGCAGGAAAGCCAATCGCACTGGTGTTGCGCGTGGTCCAATGACGGGCTCATGTCATGTAAAACAAGCCCCTGGCATGAGGTTTCAATGTTTTCTTTCCTAGTGTGATGCGCACAGGACGCTCGCATGGGAAAAGAGAAGTCAGTAGGGCTAGAAACCAAGACGTTGCTGCACAACCACCACACCGGCCGAACAGCATTAGCTCAATGCGGCCGAATAGCACTCGAGCGTCAGTCATCAGTTATGAATGATAAGATAATAATAGATAAGATAAGATAAGATAAGATAATAGATTGATATCTCGCCTGTATATACGCCTGTATCGGTGGAAAGCGGATAATTATGCCACATAAAGCGGACAAAAGCATGATTAACCTAAGTCGAATTGGCCAAGTAGCGCGATTGATGTGGCTAGCGGTGGTACCATCGTTAAAACAGTCCCGCTAACGTTCAATGTAATGATGAATGGCCGCACGACCACACCAAATTCCAGAATGACAGATTAGATGGTTAGTTTTGTCCGCCTTGTTCTGAAACATATAAGTACATGGTTGATGAATTTTCGGAGTCGTTATTTGTAGGCGAGATGACCAAACATGAGTGAAGGAAAGTGTGGTTGCGGGGAACTGTGTCAATTGTTGTGTCACAAGCGACTTCTGACTTCCATGTAATTAAATGGAAGTAAATAGAGTAGAAATATCATCTTGCAAGGGCGAACAGCGATACAAGGCTTAGGCGGTCAACGAGAGCGTTCAGGATTGCACCATTGTGCACCGAGAATCCAGAGCAACACTAACCGGCTGCTTAACACAAACATCAGGGTTAGGGTGTGGGTGCACGACTCTCAGATGACAGTACATTCACTCGCAAGCTTAGTAGTTCCGAGAACGTCAATCATTCCCCGAAGAAATGTGGAGCACTTGTCATCAGGCACTGGAAAGAGACAAACGAAACACGTGACGAACGCGATCGCGTCTGACCTGGTCGATACAGATCATCGGACCAAGCCGAGTGAGTCCCTCAGCGTGGTGTACCGGGTGTCACAAATCACTTCAAAAGTCACAACAATGGGAGTGGTCGTCATTAAACGGTCTGAACCAATGCATAATTGCCAACTGAAAGTCAATTGAAAACACTGACCTCACTTTGACCGACCAACTTAGTCCCTAACTGACCCTGACAAAGTGACCTAAAAACCTCCTTTTTATCGCATCGTTTACCACCCAAACGGCTCCAATTCACATATTTTAATCGTGTAGTGTATTTATAACTGCAATTGCCAGTCGAGACTGTATCGGAGACAATTGTTCCTGACATCAGATGTCGGGCAAAAACATGAAGATATTCCACACAGATCCCGGTTTTGTTATCATTTTGAATGCATCTACATCAGATCAGCGTCACCAACTGACAATGAGCAGAGCCTATCAAGAACGATTCTTTCAGTACGACAGGAACGATCAAACTTTGACAAAAATGGGAAGAAATTCACAGGCCATGCGGACTGCGTGCGAACAGTTAGCAAGACGAAACCTAATCATCAGCACTATCGCTGACAGCAACACCAGGGGAGAACACTGGTGCTTCACTGATGTAACACGAAACCCAAAGCCTAGGAAGAAAAGAATCACACTTAAATCGACATCTCTGCGCCGATTCCATTCCACTTGACTCAACACAAGATAAAAAAGAGCTGTTAGGAAACTGAAAAACAGTCTACGAGGACGTTAAATGAGCTGGGAAAATCTTTCGTTCCTGACCACAGCCGTATTGTTTCTGGATTCTTGCAGTTCCTCCAGTCGAAAAAGCGGATGTTAGAGAGATTGTACGCGAAGATGACAACTGTATTCACAATTCCTTCCGACATCTTGATAGACAGGATGAGAACTTCGAAGAACAGTTAAGCTGGCCAGAAGCGGATATTTAGCTTGCACACCTCGACGCAGTAGACAAGCTCCAGAAGCTAACCTTCAGAATCTGAAGTTTATTTGGGACTGAAGTTCTTTGGACGAAACAAACAAATCACCCGGCTCGGACTCCCTTCCGCCTTTCCTCTTCAAAGGCAAGACAGAATCCTTATCTCTCCGAACTAGCCTCTTACAGTGTATATGGGATTCCGAGAAGGTATGACAGGACGGGTGCCCATGAACCATTATCCATGTTTTCACGGACTCGAGAGCCCCCCCCTGCGCTAACCACAGAGGCATGAGCCTCGTTTCGGTCCCGCCTAATTTGGTGACAGGTTATATTATGCGTCGGCTCACATTATCAAGACGAAATCGGGTAGGCTTTGGTCCCTGTCGACCGGATTTTCACGCTGGGATAGACACTAGGCAGCCGACACATCCAGACAACAATCTTAGTACTTCTGAATCAGAAAGCTCAGTATGAAGTTGGCTGCTTCACCGAGGAGTGCGCGATAAGTTTGCCAATATTATAATAATAGTAATAATAATAATAATAATAATAATAATAATAATAATACTCGTTCGGCCGTAACACCCTTTCGGTGTCTAGCTGCCATGCCACCCGAAGGAAGCACGAGAGCTGAGATACCCTCAGGTTGCGCAAGTAGAGATGCAGAGGTTAAGTTCAAACAACAGACCTTTCGATCGGTAAGTTCGCGCCTCAAGCAATGAGCTATCTCGAGCTCTGCGTCAATATTATGAGAGCACTACATGCCCATTCAGAGAGCAGGATGATGTGTGGAAAAGTGACTGCATCATGTGGGGCTTAATAAAGTTCAGTTTGTCCACTTTTTTAACCTTGTGATTGAGCTGCCAGAGTACTCAAGCGCTTTGTCCGGGTGGTATGAGTATCTGGATGACACTGTCTTCCTCAGTTCTTCATCATCATAGATGCGAACAATATTGAGTCTTTTACAAAGCAGATCACGTTTATACGAGATGCACTTTGCGCACTCAAAATGTAAGGCACTGCCAGAAGACAGGGGAGAATACTCGAGCTCCCTAGTAAAAGAGCTGCTCTCAAGTGCGGAAAATTTCGGAAAGAGTGCACTCCTATTTTCATGCTGCGGAGTCGCCGGCAAAGCGCACCCTGCGTTCGCTGCATTTCGTCGATTGTAGCTTCAAAAAATCCCAGGTTCTCGAAGAAAGTGCTCAACACAGACGCTTCGATACTTTACTATTTAATAAATAATAATAATCACCCAGTTGTAACACCCTTACGCCGCGTAGCTGCTATGCCACCCGAAAGAAGCGCGAGAGCCGAGATACTACCAGGTTGCCCAAGCCTAGACAGGAGCAGTCGAGGTGCAGATGTTGGGTTCGTACCACGCACCTTCCGGTCAGTAAATTCGCGCTCTAACCACTGAGGCATCTCGAGCTCACCGTACTGTTTAGGGTGCATGGTGCCTGTGTACGGCTGGTCCTCCTGCACGGTTGGGAGACTCGGCCTCCCAACGAAGAAGATGCATACAAGCTCTCGATTTTCGGCTATCACTGTCTCCGCCAACTGGCTCTAATCAAGCAAACTGATCGGATCAGTATTGAAATGAGAAAGATGGATGCCCAATACGCGACCTACTGAAAATGCATTATTCGCTGATCAGTCATGTTTCCGAATGTTTGGAGGGTGACTCTCATAGCAAGTACTCTACTCTCTGCAAAGTCCCAACCAAACCGGAGACGAGGAACCGGTGGTCAGCTGGTGACATGGCCTTGACCACAAAGCTGGCAGATTTCGCCCGTCGGGCTGTGGATAAGGCGACAACTCATATCGATGGCTGTGGACACTTCCCGATATGGTAACATGTCGCAGTTAATAGCGAGCCTCCATTTACAAGCTAGTCCGCCTACTCTACGACGCCAGTTAACAGCTCTCACCTGTTCTCTCAATTTGCATTTCTGATCCTTTCTTTTCGTCCATGTTTAACTTTCGGCAATTGCTCACAGACTGATCAACACTGAAACTAATGATGGTGATTATTTAGTCTCAAATGAACTGACAAACAGCAAACAAAAAACTCACTGGCTTTTGTGATTTTTCAACCCTGCTTCCGGCCGGACAGGACACCTGGGTAGTCGGCTTTGTGGTGGTTCGTTGTGGTTCTCTTCGACTGGCAGGACAGAACCATGGTTTGACGTCTTCGACCTCATCATCCAACTCACCACTCCCATTTTCATCCGCCTCATCTGGCTCCTCTTGGTCTTTATCACTGGGATGTGGTGACGGCTCTTTGACAGAAGCAGGACTGGGTGGCGAGTGACTTAGACCGCCCATAAGTGAGGTGAGTCGCGGGAGTTTTGTTCGACTGATTGCCAGTGGCGGTTTTCCGGCTTCATCTCCCTCACTGTCGGAAAAATCAAAATTGCGTGGCCGATTGGTAGCCATCACCGGTTTGGGAATTACCACCGGTTTGCTGGTGTTGCTACCAGGAGACGTTTTGTTGGGAACTGCTGTAGGTTGGGTTGCGGAATCCGGACGTGAAGCAGAGGAGAGGGAATGTACTGCAGTCAGAGTAGGGTTGATGGTAAGGAGTCCTGGGTTGGTTCGCGAGTTTGGCAACTTGGGCTAAAAGAGAAAAAAAATTTGTTAATTCGTCCTTTCGTTCGCTAGTGTTAAGCCAAAGAATGATCGAGCACCTACCGTCACGCTTTAGAACATGAGAAGCAACATAAGCGATCAGTGATCAGTACGAACTACCAGATCAACCTGCCGAACCGTTCAGAATAATTTTCTTGATCGTTCAAAGTTGATCCTAAAAGAACGTCCCCTAAATCTCACAAGTCATGGCAATCAGGTCAACCCTCATTCTGTCATCAAGGTAGATTAAAACAGTGACCTTATTATCACTGCAAACCAAAGATTTCTCTCCAGGCGAGACCCCAAAACTCCCTGTTCACCAAAAAAATCTCACATTTTAGCTACCCGACCAACTAATGAGTGTACTTGTTTGATGGGACCTTATCGAACTTACTGTTCGAGGCCATTATGTTCACGAAACAGATGATCGCCAGAATCCAACACAGCAAAGCACACATTTAAAGCCTGTTTCATTTTGCGAAAGATTTACTTTCGGCTCACTGGTAGGAGAAAACCGATTAACTATCAGGTTTCGAAATCAACAAAGGAGGAGGAAGTTTTGTCAGACAACAGTTCGCGAAAGCAGGAGAGATTTCTTCGACTGTGGCATGTAAACTCATGATTCATTGTCCAAAAGGAGCATCGCTCCGATTTCAGAGGGACGTGTTTTACCATGATTCACGCCATGGGGAAAAATATGGCATACAGCTTTTGAGTTTACAACAAGAGTGTGATTCTACCGCCGAAAAATCTACCGGGTTTATTTCGCCTTACATCGAATGCCTTCTGGAATGGATGTTATCAGATGCCCCCTCGTGGGGAGACATCTCCATCAGAGAGACACTTTGCATTTTCCAGTGAGCAGACCCATCAAAATGAAGAGGATACACTTTCCGACTCCCCAAAGGGCTGATCCGTTCCACCAAAATACGGATTTATTGGGCTACTGACCCAGATTTACTAGTCGATCGTCCAAATTCTTCCTGTCGCTGTTGTCCTCCACAGGAGGGCGTTGTTGCAACGGAGAACAAATGAAAGCGTGGATCTCAGCAGTTACGGCCAATTTTGATCTACTGCGCCCGCAGATGGTCCAAGGTATCACGCAGTGGAGGAGAAATTTGGTGATGCTGAGCTCGGACCTTGTAGCGATTTTGAGCCGACTAAACCCTCTCCAGGATTAAGCCGTTGCAAAGTAAAGCACACTAACAAGGCGAATGCCCTTGGTACTGTCTATAGAATGCCGCATCACAACAGTAGAAATTTTGTTGCGCAAACTTGGCACGGCCGATTACTGAACCTACTTTCCGCCATTTCCAGCACTTTGGCATGCCACAGTTTCAATACGGATGGGAAGTGACGAAGCTGCAACATGGAAGAACGAAGGTAGGTAGTTTGACATTTGTCGAGTTTGGGCGGTTGTCCGGAAACAGGAAACATGCAATACGGCCTGCAACAGTCAACCCCGGTTTACGATTAGTATCGGTGTCCTTCGAAAGTGTACTCTTCTGGCGGAGAAAGTTTTGAGGAGTAATCAGGATGGTTATCTATGCATTGGACGTACTGACAGGCTGCATTGATCTGTGTGGCTGTCTGCCAGTTTAACTAGCTTTTGATCATCATCCGGAAAGGTGGCAGTTGTCAACATAAATGGGTCTCCGATTAGCACGACATAAAAAGTTATGAAGGCACTGTCTTACTTTTCAAGCTGTCCAATGTCGAAGGAGCAGGACACGTAGGCTCCAGTAACACATAATTTGTGTGTGTGTGTGAATATGATTTAATGGAATGGTGATGCTAAGGTATCGATCACGCGATCAAATGGTCAAACCAGTTTTCGACTTTACCGCAGCAGGACTACGGAGATGAGGACAGACCAGCGCAGCGGCAAATCATCATTATCATCACCGACAGTAGAAAAACTAGTATATTTTGTAAACCTTACTGTGAGCAATGGAAAAAAGTGAATGGGGAAGTGACTTGGTGATAGCCTACCGAAATAATTCCCAGGTTTCTACACCTCCAGACAATCACTCAGACCCGCCAGATAGAAACTGGCAACCACAACGCTACCGACACCGATTAGCAGCGTCTCTAGCTAGGCGGAACCCCTCCCTAGAAAGCGAGTGGCACCGACAGTATTCATCGTCATTTGTTTTATTCGTTTCACATCACTCTGACAGGTCAAAGTTCAACCACCACACTGCTTGCGCAACTCTGAATTGGGCACGGAAAACGGCACGATAAGTCGACATGCACAATACATGACCGAACCGCCGCAAATTTGGGTGCTGAACGCATTCTTCGACTGAAGTGTCCGTTGAACAAGCGAACACTCGTTTTTTAACTGTTTGGTTACGGATTCGTTGGAACGAGACCACACGTGTGTCACTTCTGGGACAACGGTTATCGAAGACCTGAAGACATTTCAGTTCCACTGCTTGTAGCAGCCACGTGTCACAGCCACACAACAAAACAACCCGAAGGGTAGCCTGATACACACGTCCATTCAGATTCAAAGATGTCACTCTGCCGCCACACAGGTGTCTCAAATTTGAAAACGCGATCGGGTTATGAGCTCATTGGTCACCCTGCAGTCCGACAAACCGACAAAACAGATGCATGATTCTGGGAATACAGGTGATCCAATTCACAGGCCTCAGTACCGATCGGATCGGTTTAGTGTTTATCATAGTCACTAGGATGACACTGTCCAAAATCGCGTTTCACAGATTGCATTATATAGGTGCGCAATGGTTGCAGGCTTGTTGTACTGCGGTGAGGGGGAACAAGTGCTTGAAATAACCCAAAATGAAATCTGAATGGGCAGTGCAATTTTACATCAACAGAAGTGCCCTACGACATTTTTTCACGAATCTTTTAGTCTATAGCTTGAGCCAACACGAAAGCACGCTCCTGGTAACATGCTTTCCAATTCGATTTGCAATAAATGCCTCAAAGAATTCTGTCTTCTAGAAGGGACACTGCTCGTAAGTTAGTTGAAACACTATTTTACGTTACTGTCAAGCTCCTTTATGAGAGCGAAGTTCCTTGCTATCAGGCAACAGTTGATCTGGACCAGAAAAGTCAGGTGGACCTCCGTCTTCTTCCACATACACTGTTGCCAGCTTGATTGATAAATTGAATTTCGACGCTGAATCTGGAAGAACTTTTGGAAGACATATTTCCAACCGACTTTCCTCAGTTCGATAAGGCATGGAAAGTTTGACTGTTGCTGCTGAAAATGGGGACAGCTGAACACGGTCGACTTCATAAAATGACTATTCCTTTTACCCTTGGCTTCGCAGATCCTAAACATTAGATGAGCAGACTTCCTTGTTCAATATTCGCTTTCAATTTTTGAGGACTACCCAGAAGTGAGCTGAAGATTTTATCACCTATGTCGCTATGATCAACAAAGGTGAGCACTTCAGACTCAGCACAATGGCCGAGAATCAATCCGTGTTTCTTGACCCGTCTTCAATCGCCACGGCATAGAAAAATAAATCGTTCAGCTGTAACACCTTTTCGGTGCCTAGCTGCCATGCCCGAAGGAAGCACAAGGGCCGGGATACTGTCAGGTTGCCCAAGCCTAGACAGGGGAAGTCGAGAACCAGAGGTCGGGTTCGAACCACGGACCTTCTGGTCAGTAAATTCGCACTCTAACCACTTGGGCCATCTCGCCCCCTCGTCACGGCATGCGGACATTTGGACCCGGTTATTGAATCAAGTTGAACAGGATCAGATGCTGTTACTCCAGAAGCTCACCGTCGAATTCTAACTTCCTATTAGTTCCAAGGCTGACGTGCAGTGACTGGAATTCCCAAAATTCTCGGCTAAGTGACTTCCGAAAGGCAATCAAACTCCGAACGGACACCAAGAAAACCGTCCATATTCTGATGATTTGTGATGAATGGCACTTTTTACACCACTGTCCTCACCCGAGCCAAAAGCGCAGCCCATACAATCGAAAAGACCACGAAAAGTGCCACAGGGACAACTTTACGAGCTCACGCAAATATTGGCCTGATAAAACAAGGCACTTAGGGGCCACCCGTTGCAACAACAAAGTGCGCCACTGGAAGGGTGAAAGTTTCCCTGAAGCTGAACTGCTCTGTGACGTTCAGTAGGGTTCGATTCAATGGTGCTTGCTACCTACTACACAGGCTTCGACATCCTGGGACCAGATTGGATTGATGCGCTTCAACTTTTCGACCAACTCCTCAATACTGTTTGCGAAAAAAACTACCGCAGACGGCAGTAATATGTCCACGGGAACATCATATCCTGACGATTAAATAGTCCTACAGTTACGGCTAAACTGAAGGCCAATCAAAACACAAGTGACACAACGGCTATCCAAGTTGTGACGTCTGACACCCGTAGTTCTTTCACTTCAATTCATTTCGATGAAATCTTCAGACATCCCGCCACACTGTACTTACGACGTTCGCCTCTCAATGCGCAGTCCCATCGCCAAAATGGGCGTTCCACCGCTAACCACGCTCTCGATAGAAGGTTACGGGGGAGAAACCAGTAGAAAAGACAGCAGTCCCATGAGGGTCGGAAGGTATTCACTCGATGTTGTTGCCAAACTACAGGTGTCGCCTTGGTTTTGAATTGTGAGCCACAATTAACGATGACCAACGTCATCAACCCTTCGGTTGCTCAGTCACGCTTGGCTAAGATGCACAACCTGGATCTTGACTGCTAAGAGCAGTTCCGTGGAGGACTCATCGTTAAAACCACCCTGCTCCAGTGGCATGGGTGGGCGAAGTGATATGAGCTACATTCCACCACAAACTGACAGATTTCGTACATGGGATTTTCCTAAAAGAGTAGAACCTGGTCCGACCTGCTAAATCCTTTAAAAAAATAATACTAGTGCCATGGATGAAACGGTTTTTGTGTTTCTGCCTGAGCATCACATACTTGATTGGTGGATGATTTTGCCGACATGGATCACTCATATACATTCGATTACAAGGCTCGTTCCCTTCAGTGTCTTGGATGGAGATCCCTCATAAAGAGTGAGGAGTGTATTCACAACCGGTTTCCCCGACGAGATATATTTAAACAGGATTTTCCCATAAAAGTAAACCCAAATGTTACTGATACTGCCTGCAATTCAGGATTCGGTCCCCGTGACCCTTCTCACGCTTGGATGGAGACTGTGCAGCTAGCCCATTTTAGTGACATTCGTCCTGTCCGTTTCCGTCCAGTGTTTGAGAAGGACATCTAAGATGGTATGTGGTGCGCCGAGGACGTCAAAAGACTTTCAGTGTTTGACCATCGATGTGTTCGGAGCATTGCCCGAGCCTGGTGAGAACATGTGATCGGTAATGTTGAAGTACGTCAAATGGTTTTCGGAAGAAATAACTCACCCAGATAGATGAACTGATCACAATCCATAGGTTGCGCCGGCTTGGCCACGTGCTCCGTGTGCCAGTCGACCGACTTCCTCGAAGGGCTCTTTTCGCACAACCACGTGAAGGGTGCAAGCGAGCCAGGGTAGGTCAAGCAATAACTTGGCAGCGAAATATGAAAGCCACTACCAGCGAACTCAGCCGCGCTGGTCATTGCCGTCTCTCTGGATAGGGACCTCGAGACGGGACACATCAATGGTTAGGAACATTGTCAGACGGCCCAGTCGCACCCTCAATGGCGCAAGTACATCCAAGCTATTACCTTCAATGCATAGCTCCCTCCCCAATCTCCCCAATTAAAAATCCACTGACAGCCCTGCATTTACGCATCAACTGTATCAGCTACCGCCCCAAATGCGCAGCTGCCTACCCCACCTCCTCAAATCATCGTTTAACGAAACTGTGACAGCCATAACTACGGTGCAAGTACGCGGTTCTTACAGCTGATGCTGAAGGAAGGTCAGTTGGATTGGAGGTGTCCTCTATGTTCGTCCTATGCAGGTACGTGTCGTCTCTCAGGCTCAGAACACTAACGCCGGAGTAACCCAAAAAGCTGTGTTCCATACCCCCTATCCCTTCATTACATCGGTGTTTTGCTATCGACTGTGACATTTCACCACTGTAATTGAAGATGACGCCAATTTGCACCATTCGTTGTCCTATACCTCCCAGAGCTCGCTCCGATCTTATTTTACAACGACCACTATCATCATCATTGACAGCAACACCCGAGGAGAACACTAAAGCTTGACGACCGTGCAACCATGTCAATTTATTTGAATAAAGCCTTATGATGGAAAGACGAAAAGTGCGGAAGGGGGACTTGGGGATAACCTGCAACAAACATACGAGGTGCCTACATCTGCAACACTCAGTTGGACAATCTGAATAGAAGCCGACAGCGTGAACGCCGTTGATATCGGTTAGCCGCCATATTGTTCGGTGTCTCCAGTCAAGCAAACCTGTCAGTCAAACCTGTAAGGCCAACAGGACATATAATTTTCATAACATGCTTCATTCCCTTCTGGGCGCCCTTGTCAGACACCACTGCCTATAGGAAAACTTTTAGTGAGCTCTCCATGCAATCCCACGTGCCAACAAGTACGTGAATACAAACTGAGCATGGTACTGACGAACTTCAGGGGCATACCCTTTTGCGCAAGCGTATTGAAAACACAACCGGTCGACTCAATCGAATGCACTCTTGAAGTCAAGGAACACTAAGGGTGTGAGGTGCCTATATGCATGCTGATGCTTTAACACTTGATGTATTGTGAAGATGTGGTTCACAGTCTCCGGCCAGAATCCTGCGTGCTGCTCTCCGGTCACGCGCCTTCGTAAGACCACGTAGAATAAGCGACGCAGAGTTCGGGTACAATGGGGTTAGGTTAATTCCTTTGGGATTGCCACACTCAATGCGAACACGCTTTTTGAAAATGGGTGCGACTATCGACTCATTTCAATTGGTTGGGACGGACTCCTTTGCGCCAGACAGAGACAAATAAGTGAGACAGGCAACGACTTAGAATTTCGCTACCATCTTTAAACAAAATCTATACGAGTTCGTCAGGACCAGCTGCGCAGTGATGCTTGAGGTAGAGAAGGCATTTGTTTATTTCCGAAGCCGTCGGGGGTTCCAAGTGCACTGTCTATGGCTGAGGTGCGGGTTGTATTATACTTTCGACCAGGAGGAATACATGTCCGAGCCTCGAGCAATTTCCATATTGTTTGGAGCTCGAGATCCAGTGCTTGTCGACGACCGTGCACATGCCATCAGTGTACCAACTACCGGTTTTGCCATCAGTCGAGATTGGGGTTTATCCATTGCACCAAGGCCTCCAAGCCTCTTACTCTGCCCATCACCTTTCGTTACTTCATTAATGATTTACTACAGTCGGCCACTTCTCTTGCTCTGACATATTTCAGCACCGTATGCCGGTGATCAACGTTCCCACAACAGCATCGCCAGGCAAATATTCCACCCTGGTTTAAAATCTTCTCTGAACGCCACAGTTCCGCTCTGACCCAGAGCACTGTTACCAAGTTTGAAACGAGGCTCATCCTTCGATTTTGTCCCATCTTGATTCGTCTCAACAAACGAACATATACATCAGAGACGCCCTACATGGCCGACAACTTGCAAACCCTTTCCCGCCATCTGGGTTTCCCCGTCTCGCATCTTACCTGACCTCAACTACTACATCGTAACTGGTCGTTTCTGCCTCTCTTCTTAATCGTGCAACCCAACTTTGCTCGTCCGACCACCCCGGTCAAGTTTCTACCCCCTTCCCATTCTATAACTTAACTCTTTTCTTTCTTTCCCGGTCTTGGGAGCACTACATTTCTCGCTTTTTCCCCAGTTCACACAAACTGTTCAAAAGCCGAGCTAATGGTTATCCCAATCCAGCTCGAGTTGTGCTTTTTTCAAGTATCTGTCGTGCTACTCTGCCGTTTCCCCATGTGGTCTCTAATGATAGGTCTCCTCTTCCACGGTAGTTCGCCTGTGTGCGATAAAGAACTAAAATGGGTATCGGACCACAATAGTTCAAGGGACAGGCAGCCAGCCAAACATTCGTACCAACGAGCTACGAAGAATGATAAGTTGTAGGTGCCGAAAGATCTTTATTACTCGAAACGGACTTACCTGCTTCGTTGGTGAGCCATCTTCTGGGTCCAATTCTTGTTGCCAAGGCCGGGGATTATACGCAACCTAAAAAAGGAGGGTACAGAGTAATGTGGTGGAAGCGCTATCTTGTTCGAATATCGCTACCCGCTAAGAAAACGTACCTGGCCGACAGTGTACCGCGATCAAGTATGCTATCCGTACTAGGCCGATTTCGTCCTCCCTGACCAAACAGTCATTGTCCACATGAAGAATCACGTAATTAACTACTTCCTACATGAGTATTGCTGGGTTCCTTCGGCTCTTGATTTCTTTGTGCCGATTCCGAGCTGGTGCAGCACAAGTAACTGATTTTAACCGTATGGACAGTATTGCATATGTGGTGCATACCATTCGAACGAAACATGTTCACTAAAAGAACGGAGCACCTTAGTGTTGGAGTCCTATGCATTAGCGCACTACGCGACAAAAGAAACGCCCCGCCTCTCCTCATTCCGAATGAGATATAGTGCAGTTATGGTTTCAAACTAAGCAACTGTCACGGTTAGTTGTTTACGGGTGCTTTTGTGATCCCAGTCGTCGTTCAGTCTACCAACAGGCCAGGCGGGTTACATGAGCGTGTGTCAATCTGATTTTATTTACGTATGGCACAACTGCCTTTGAACACCGAACAACTGGGGGAGATGTGCAGAGTTAAGGAAGGGACAAAGCGACTTGACTTCAATACTCGACCACCAAGAGAGAGGGAATGATTTGAGCGGCACGTGTGTATGGTCATTAGTGCGCAGGCACGCTATCCACCGGTGGTCTATCAACCGCTTCAGCACTTCACACTGGTCAGTGAACGTGACTTTAGTAACAGTTTACCAGGAAGAATTTCCAGGAGTGCAAGTTGGCCAAGCGAAATCAGTACCCGTCACATCCAGTTCCGACTGTAGTGAGATGCTCGGGGGCTGCTGGCCGAAAACGTGTACGACCTAAATTTTCAGTCGCTCCCGTTTAGATATGGACCATAAAAATCGGAGGAGTTTCCACTCGCTGGTGGTAAGGCAATATAGCCAATTATTTGACCCCGTCTATCGTCGTTGTGTCTGATTTCACAGTTTAACTAGGCCACAAAGTTCACCGATCCGTATCATCGAGTATGGACTTGAAAAATCACGTTCCCGCAAGTCACATGTCTGTATACCAATACAGCAGCTGGAAACACCTTCGAAACAATGATGTTGAATGTATTGTGCACTTCAGTCTGTTTTAGTTTAGTGTGACGGTTCCATCTATGCTTGTGTTTTGATGACATGTTCTCACTGTGTAGGCAGAGAAGCATCAGTGTTGAACATTGATGTCATGCTGTCGATGATGATGATGAGACCTAGACAATATTGTCATTGTCTGCTTCACGCATGCAGTCTACCTGCGTGCGCATGTTCAGCACACCGTATGCGCAACCACATTGCTGCCCGCTACTGTGACCCCCACCTTGCAAAGTGACCTTGGCTGTCCCACGTCACTCGGAGTTCTCGTTGATCCCGTTCCAGTGCTAGATAAGAACAATCTAGCATTACCATCGCAATCGCTATTATCATCATCATTGGCACCCTTCGCATCTCGGATTAGCGGGAGTAATTGGCTTTTTAGCAAACATTTCAATTCGAAGTTTTTACGGAGTTTACGATAGTCCTCGTCGGCCAAAATCAACAACAGTAAGTTCACCCAATCCAGTGCTGAGACTACAGGCAGGTGCAACCGATCGAAACGACAAGCGATTGGTCGTTGCGGTTCGGCCACGGATAGTCCTTAAAGAACAACGGATCAAATAGGCCAATCAGGTGAAAGTGTCCTAGCACAGATCAGCAGAGATGGAACAAACACCGTGACAATAGTTGTTGTCATTTTCTCCGTCAAGGTTGATGAAATCTGGCTTCAGGATTACTCTAGGACAAAGGACAAATGTCTCCACAATAGGTTTTGAACCGTGACCTGAAGATCCGTTGAGGGTTAGCAGTGAGGGGAATTAACAGCGTTAATTTCTTCACAAAGAAATAGGTAGGAGGAAATAGAATGCAGGTGACTAAACTTTGCATTATCAATTAGGCACTTACCAGCCCTAAATGTCATCAACCGTCTCTTGCAGAACAGAGCAGTTGCTTTCACAGAAAGCTTGAATCCACAACATGCCAGTTAGTAGTCGAATACCACACGACTTGGAGACAACAGGGTTATTTGACATTTATAGAGGACATTGTGTTAAAGGATGGTTCAACGGAAGAATACTGGGACGCGCGGATGGCAATTCATCGTTCGCTCTTGGAATTATTTTGGGAACGACTGTAGATGCCATGGCTTATTTTGTTTACCTTGTTCAGAGACCTCCGCTCATTGGTGTGGTCAGAACGAAAGCAAATCAGGGAGGTCGGCGACTTGGAGGGACAGAAATATGGAAGGACCAAAAAGCTACGTGTGTGGTTGAGTTATGTACCGTTGTGTTCGACGAAACATTGTGGTCCGCGAGAGTTTGAGCACCTGAACTGAACCGCAGTAACCGTATATTATCCTCGTTCAAACGGTTTTGGAACGCCGTCCCAATCAATATTACGTGAAGCTAGATTGAAAAGAGCGGTAGTGTGGTGGCAAGATGTTAACAACATTCAGACCTTGGCTCTACGACTTGGGACCTATCAAACAACCTACGAACGAAAAGTGCACTGGGAGCACAGGATGGTTGGCCTACCTTCGAAGGGTAGGCCTTCGGGCAGTTACGAAGCCCGAGGGGATTCTAAGCAGTATGCTTCACTCCTGTCCTGTATGTCAGTTTTCAACTTCAGGCTCTGGATAAGAAGCCAGCGACCTGAACAAACGTGTCCCCAACAATGTGAACAGAAGAGATAGGCGCTGATCGTAAGAGCTCTTCCAAAACATCTCCTAACCTAATAATCAACAACTAAGAAACCAGAAGTGAACAAAAAAAGACGAATTCTCAGACTCCAGAGAAAAACGTTGGACACCACTTACTCTTTTCCTTTTTCCGTTGTGGACAGATGATGGCTGTAATTTCGTAGCTGGAAGTTCACTCACAGCTCGAAAGGACTGTGGAGGGAATGAAGCGGCTCGCGATGGTGGGATAACTTTGAAAGTAGGGTTCGTTGGATTGGCCGAGGCGGAAGGGTTGAGGGAAGGGGCAGGCCTGGAATTAGGTAGCTGGAGCTCAGGCCTGACGGACGGTGGTTTTCTGGCTATAATTGGTTCGCGAGCAAGAGATGGCACTCTCGTAACTGGCACGGGGGGTTGTGATTTATTAACAGATTTAATCCGTTGGTTAGGCGGAACAGGCTTGCCGGCAGGGGCCGTTTCGGGAGCTTGCAATATCACGCCCGCCTGCCCTTTAGCACCGCCCTGTCGACTGGATGTGTCGGTGGACCGCTTCCCCATAACTGTGACTGGATTAGGGGTTTGTGAAGTGTAAAGGACATTAAAACATGATGTCGAAGTAGTGCCTGTGATTATATGAGCCTGTATACCACCCGTAGTAACAGCAAGAACTGGTACATCAAATGCCTTTGACGTAGGAGAACCCTCTGAGGCATGTTTGGTCTGGAAAGAGGCAACCGGATCGGAGGGAAGATCGTTGGCACCAGCTGTCACTTTCTCTGGAGACTTGGTAATTAGCTCCTGACCATCAGTACCAGGAGTGAACGAAACCACATTAACTCGCTTCCGCGGGCTGTATATTGGTTTAGATACGAGCGGAGTGGAAAATGTATTGGTGTTCGTCGGGGAAGTGTGGGTCGTCAATGGTTTGGTCCTCAAAATTTGATCGAATTTGATGTCCTGACTTGTGCGATTCGCGAACGTCTTGTACCGCACCTAGTTAGAGATGCATGTACCAACATGAGCACAAAGTACGAGGAACGACTGAACACGAATACCACAGAAAAACTCGCAATGAAACAAGCGAAGTAAATTGACCCAACAGGCGCGGGAGAATGAACAGACAGATAGGACTACTGACAACCTACTTGCCTGCTCCTGCTACCTTACTTAGTGATTCTAGCAATTCTTTTAAAAGGGGTCACCAAAGTGAATCGGAGTGGCTTCTCTTTAGGTTGATGGTTCACACACAAGAACGTGGTTGAAAGAAAGAGCTTTTATGAACCCTCTGCAGGGTCGACTACTCATGATCAGACTGTCATCATAGAAAATTCCGGTGATCCAGAGTAGGGTTGGACATAGCAATCATATTCCATTAGATTAAATTGTGTAATCGTAGACTACTAGGACAGTGAAGGTAGAGGAATGGTCACATATTCAGAGTTTGTGAGGGTTCACATTGACTAGTGGAAATTTAGATTCAAAATATGATGGACCACTTTTGGTTAACGTGGAGCTAAGCACTACGAGAGTTTGCCAACGATAGGCGCCGTTGACATGCGTATCACAGTCTCCACTAGCCGATGGATACCTTTGATCCAGGATGCCAGAATGGCGGTGACTAACATTATTGGTTGGTGCATTCTGATATTTCCTTATTCATGTTGTGAACGCCTTTGAATCGCCACATTGTGCCAGGTGGAGTGAAAACGTTTCCGCGATGCAGATGGTGGTCTGACGTGGCCTAACCAATACAACCTGTGATGTGCCTTGTTTAACCATTACGGACAAGTTGAATGTATGATGGAAGTTCATAAATTCGAAGAACTGCTTATGTGTCACATGGTCTAATATAGCCAGGAATCTGGAAGTTCACCGGTTTTCTGATGCTAGGACCATTGCACGATATCAGGCGCCCTTTGACTGAAACACGGGCAAACAAAAGTTGACTCACGCTGCCAGGCTATGATGAACTTTCAAATATAGCCATGCAACCCATTTTTCTCTATCCGAAAAGGATAGAGAAAAGTGGACAGGACGTATACAACAGAGCGTGCTCCAAACTCTGCGCCACATCGAGCTCTGAAACATGTTTCTGACAGCCATAACTTATCGGATTAATGTATCTTATACGCTGAGTGGCGAGTAGTCTTGGAGTAGCCTCCGCTCAACAGTATGACATCGTCATATCGGTGACTACCTCAAATCATTGAGGCGATTGGTCACTGATTTCCTGATCTCAAATAAAGCACGCACCAATGCAGCCCAGAACTCTTTCATCTTTTTCATGCTCCATCTCCAAGTCATGCACGGTTCACCTTGTAGTCTCCTCCAGTCGAAGTCCGCCTTAGCAAACAGGATACGGTAAGGCGACCGATCACCCGGCATACGAAGCACACGGCCAAGCAACCGAATCAATCCACAAATTAGTTTGTTGCCAAAAACCATTCGTCGCACTTCAACATTGCTAATTCGATCATATATGTGAAATGCTTCGCAGGCACCGATGCTCAAGAGCAGCCTTCTTCTGTTCCATGCACATAGCGGCCAGGCATCACAATCGCTAAGCAACGTTGGACACACTGTTTTCCACCCACAAACTAAGGTCACACTGACCCGAGATAATTAAATCTGAGTGAAGCGGAACCGGATTTAGCGGCTCTAGTACTCACTTTGTCGGCAATACCTGATACAACTACTCAGACAGATAGATGCGACTACCGTTTACGGTGGCTCTAGTCTTTCTGCGTCTTTTATTTAGTAAACATGTGCACACAATATCTAACATGAATCCGGCAACTGATTTAAAGGTGCCCGTGTAGAGATTCGAACCCGGGTATTCAAAACAGAACGGAAAACCATTTGGATGGCGAGTAAACTGACCCCAGGATGATTTGCGCATTCAGACAGCACATCAGTGTTCGACACAAATGCTAAGCTGCCCCACAACCATAATTTATTCGACTTATTATGAAGAAAAGAATAAAAGTGGATGGGGAAGGGAACCAATGCTAGCCACCACAAGCATTCTATTCCACACCAGCAACCACTCGCTCAATCTTCGTAGAAACTGACAAAAACCTCACTAACATCGAAGGATAGCCATCATCACCATCAATCAAGAGAGACAGCAACCCTGACGCTTCTCTGCCATACAACCACAAAGCTTTAGAATAAAAAGAAGAGAAAAGACTGGGTGAGGAAGGGGACCTGGTGCTGGCCTATCGCAAGCATTCTGAGGTGTCTACAAGTCCAAGCGCTCAGTCAGACAATCTGGAAAGAAACTGACAACATGAACACAATTGACATCGATCAGCCGCCATTTCTTGCAATGTTTCCAGCCAAGCACAGGAGGGATCACGGCGACCCCATCCTGGAAGGCGTACTGCACCAACAACACTCAAACTTTTTGTACTCTCTTCCACACCCTTCTGTCAAGTCATACGTTGTCCACTTCGCGATTTGCGCCGTTCTGAAGGAGATACGGAGACCGACATCCGTCTCGATAGACGATGTTTCGGCATGCGTAACACATGGTCGAGCCACCGCAGTTGATGGCACTGGATGCTTTCTGCGATTGAAGTACCTGCTGGCAGCCATACCTTGTGGTGTCTCCAACGATGCACAGGATTGACCACGCGTAACCCATCTCAGGAGGCGACTCCTTGTCACCATTGACAGCATAACCCACGCTTCGATGTCACATGGGAGATGAGTCGCACTGATAATACCCAGAATTTTCGTAATCTATTTCGTATCCCCCTGTCCTATCAAAAGTTGGCCACCTCTCGGCTTGTACCGTTTTGAATTGAGCACGGAAGACAGCACCCTCTTCAGCAAAAGATGATTCGGTACAGCCATGCATGACCTAACCACCGCAGCTTCTGCTGCTGGACATATTATTCAATGGAAGTCCCCGTTGCACAACTGAACAGTCGCTTTCTAAATACCTCGTTACGGATTCACCGCTACCAGCCTACACGAGCCACGGTTCTGAGACAACGGTGGTTGAAGACGTATTAGTTCCACTGCCTGAAGAGACCAACCTGTAACTGAGAAAAATGATCATCGTTGGTAGTCGAAAGGACTAGCGCAGCTTCAGCACTTGTAGCAAAGTGAAGACATGATTCATATAACCCCGGCGAGGACGAAACCCAGCTTGATTTTTGCGAATTTGACTTTCGTGATGATCGTTCAACGTTCGTATGGCAATACCGGAATACCTTGAAAGCTATGGCCACTAGACCGATGTCCCGGTGGTTTTCGCATGATGTTCCTGCACCCTTTTTGAAAGGAAGAACCACCGTCGGGGCGCTCCATTCTGTTGGTAGTAATTTTTCCTGACTCAAGATACTTTAGATTAAAGTCGTCAGGATAGTCACGAGGGCCTCACCACCTTCTTTGAACAGTGCAGGCTGGAAACCATCAGGACCGGGTGCTTTGATGTGTTGAAAGCAATGAAACTGCATGCTAGACTTCCGTTACCGATGGTGGACTGGTGTCAACGTTCCACCAGGGTCAATTTAGTTGTTCTAGAGATTGAGTTGATGCAGGACAGCTGAACTGTTCTGCAAAGTGTTCAGCTCGTCGTTCGAGACGACGTACCTGCGAATGTATTGAGCTCCCATCTTTCTTGGGCATAGTTCCACTGACACCCACCCTCCTAGGACCAGTTGATCGGATTGCCTGGAACAGGGTGCAGTTGTTCTGTTACAAAAGCTCCCTTTATGTTCCGGCTTTTGCGACCCACCAACGCCTTATCAATCCTTCGGCCCAGTAAGGAATGCCCCGGAAGTTTGTGACCATAATAAGCTCTTTGTATTCTCAGACTTCCGGACGTGAGAGTATACGGCGAGCTGTCCAAAAGCTTCCGTACACAAAGTGGTGTCTGTCATGGATGCCCAATCTTTCCTTTCCTATTTAATTTCGTGATCGATGAGATAATGAGACGAACGCTGGAAGGTCTCCAAAATCCCGGTGTTCAGATGGCCTGTGACGAAAACCTTGTCGATATGGAATATGCAGACGACACCGTTCTGGTCTTCGAAGAGGAGGAGAAGGCGCAGGTGTTTTTGGATGAACTGACCAAAGTATGGTATGCACTTTGCACCCACAAAGTGTAAGGTCATGCTCGTGGGCATGCAGTCACTGAGCACGCCACTTACAATCTAGGGGGAGGCACTCAAAGTTAGGGAGCGTTTTACGTATCTTGGAAGTTGTATGAATTCTGATTGTAGTGTGACAGATGAAGTCAATGCACTAATCTCCAAGGCTCGGGTTGCGTTTCTTAATTTGAGACACCTGTGGCGTCAAAATGGTGTACCCCTGAATCTCAAGGGACGTGTGTATCAAGCTACAGTGCGGGCTGTTTTGTTGTATGGCTGTGAGACTTGGCTTGTTCGAGCAGCGGAACTGAGACGTCTTCAGGTGTTTGACAATCGTTGACTCAAGACAATAGCCCGTGTGGGTTGGTGTCGGCGTATACGTAACGAGGCAATTAGAAAGCGAGTTTTCGGTTGTGCAACGGGTACTTCCATTGAAGAATGTGTCCAGCACCAGAAGCTGCGTTGTTTGGGACATGTGTTACGTATGCAGAACCATCGTTTGCCGAAGAGAGTGCTGTTTTTCATGCTCAGCTCAGAGTGGCGGAAGCAGAGAGGTGGCCAACCCTTAACCTGGCAGAGGGGTATGAAGGAGATTACGGAACGTTTGGGTGCTGTCGGTGCTACTCGCCTCCCAGGATGGGGACCGCGTGATCCCCACTGCGCCTGGTTGAGGACGCTGCAAGATATGGCTGTCAACCGATTTCAGTGACGTTCTTGTTGTCAGTTTCTATCCAGAATGTCTGAATGAGTGTCTGGAGGTGTAGGCACCTCGAAATGATTGTAGTCTTCATCATCAAAGACAGCAACATCAGTGTTGACACTGATGCTTCACTGCCGTAGTAGTAGTCAGTTAGCACTAAGTCCCTTCCTCGTCCAGCTTTATTCTTTTCTTCACAATCATACTTTCAAATAAATGATGGTTGTACGGCAGCGAAGCATCGGTGTTGAACACTGATGCCATGCTGTCGATGATGATGATGATGATGTGCCCACGAAATGCCGTGATCGGAGCCAAGCGGTGTACTCTAAAATGAGCGATAATGTTGTATCAAGGCTCTCCACCGGTAGCTGTTTGCCACATGGTCCAAGTGAATGCATGGTTGGTTTGCAGTTGGTGGCCTCTAATTAACACGGTGTGAGCACTTGTGCTCAAATTTTGTGCTGCCTAGGAACAAATGATGTTTAGCACATAATTGAAGAAGTCGTTACCCATTATGTATGCGGTAAGCATCAATCCCGAATAGGTCACCGAAATGGGCTTCCGCAGGACTCACCAGGTCGACCTGGGCATTCATACCATCTTCAGGATTACAATATCGGTGGTTCACGCTGACCAGAGAAACCGTGACAAACCACGACAGAAGCTGTCTTTATCAGCCTCACAGCTGCCGGAGCGTATGCTCACACAACAAACAAACACCGTTTACCAAGTAGAGATGCATGATCTTGAGTTAACAAGTCAACCTAACGGCGCACAGACTACTGTTTACAAGAATCCAGTCATGCAAAGCGCATTCAGCCCTCGGGCTAAGTGCCATTCGCACGGCGTAGGCACCACGAGCCATTGCATTGGGATCACTAAATACCCGAAGAATGAAGTGCGAGAAATGAGCTACCTAGGACGAGGGTTTAATTGAGATATTGCACTCTGACTCACAAGATAATGGATTCGAGATGGCTCAGTGGTTGAGGCGCGAACTTACTGAAAGGAAAATCCGCGGTTCGGAGCTGACCTAGGCATCTCGATGCTGCTGTCTAGGGGTGGACAACCTGGTGGTATCTGAGCCCTCGTGCTTCCTTCGGGTAGCACGGCAACTAGGCGATAAAAGGTGTTACATCTGAACGATTTTTTGCAAGACAGTTGGAGAATGTAGGGTTGTGCTCGACGACCTTCGTCGTATCAACTTACACTCCAACAGACTCCGGCTCTGACACACTCAAAGACGTTTTTATGACCTTTTGAGCACCTTATTTCGGCGGGATACGAGCACAGATGTTGTTGTGGTTGCTGGAGATATGAATAAACAAGTGGATAGACTGGCGCTTCTGAGGCATAAATTGGTGGTTGTCATGGGCTAGAACCGAGACACGCGGACAACGGCGAATGTCTGCTGCAGTTATGTGCTGACCACAGACTGTTTTTGTGCAGTACTAACTTTTGGAACAATCGAGGCCACTTTTTGCCCTCCGCATGTGAGCCAACCCCCAGTACACATAGGCCACATCGCCATTAGCCATAGGTGGGGTGGGTCAAACACTAAATATCGCCCGTTCATCGTTACTTCTCGTTGCGCCTTTCAGGAGCACATAAGATGCGCACACCTGTGGCTATTGAGACGTTCTTGGATCCTGATGTGAAACAAGTCTGCCAAACCATCCACTGAAGTCTCCTTCGGACAAGACGTTTTCTGACGGCTTGTTTACTTGTAAAAAGAGCGTATGGATCTCTAGGCTGAACACTTCCAAGAACAATTCAACCGGCCACCTGCAGTTAATCAGCCTGATTCCCCAACCCGCATCGCAACCCTGGACAGTGGACTTGGAACGCCTGACGGCTTCGGAAATAAGTGAATGCGTTTTGTTCCTTAACTATCACCAAGTTGCTGTTCCCGACGAACTCCTACGCGCTCTGTTCAAAGATGGAGGTGAAATCCTGAGTTGGTGCTTGTCTAACTTATCTGCACCAAAGAGATTGTCCGAGGTGAGAAAACACTGGTGCCTATTTTTAAAGAAGGGTTCTCACAGTGATTGTGGCAATCACAAAGGAATTAGCTTGCCCCCACTGTAATATTAATAATAATAATATTAATAATAATAATCGATAAGATATAACACCCCTTCGGTGCCCAGCTAAGATGCCACCCGAAGGAAATACGAGGGCTGGGATACTGCCAGATGGCCCAAGCCTAGACAGGGGAAGTCGAGAGGCGGAGGTCAGGTTCGAACCATGGACCTTTCGGTCAGTAAATTCGCGCTTAACCACCGAGCCATCTCGCCTCACTGTACCCAGACTCCTTGCATTGTTTATTTTACGTCTCACGAGGGCGCATGACCCGAGAACAGCTAGCAGGATGCCGGCCGAGAGGCGATTGTGTGGACCATGTCTTTACAATCTGTCAAGTATTAGAGCAGCGGCATGTATATGAGTGCCTCAAAAGCTTGGTGTTCCTTGACTTCAAGGGTGCATTCGATTCCATCGACCGGTTCTTTTCAACACGCTTGCGCAATAGGTTATGCCTCAGAAGTTCGTGAGTATCATGCCCTGTTTGTACCAACTTACTTGTGGCCGCGTGAGAGTGATTCTCCAAAAGATTTCCTACAAGCGGTGGTGTCCGACAAGACTGCTCACTCTCACCATTTTTTTAATTGCGCCATTGGTGAAGCAATGAAGTGAACCCTGGAAGGTCTCTAAAACTCGTGTCCAAATCTCTCCGGGCGAAACCTTGTCAACCTGGAATACACAGACGACACTGACCTCAGTTTTGAAGAGCAACAAGCGCAAGCATTACTCGAAAAGCTGACCAAGATCACCCACTCCTTCAGCATGTGTTTTGTGCCCACAAAGTGCATCGTCACGCTGCAGGACGTACAGTCTTTGAATATACCTCTGAATACTCAACGAGTGACACTTGAAATTGTGAGACGCTATACGTATCTCGGAGGTTGCGTTGGTTTTGACAGCAGTGTGACAGACGAAGTGAGCGCGTGAATCTCGACAGGCAGAACTGTTTACAATTTGTGCTACTTGTGGCGTCAAAGGCACATCGCTGGGTCTCAAAGGACGCGTATATTAAACTAAAGTACGTGGCCAGACGTGGCCACTCCGAATGGAAGATGAAACGTACGCTGACCTTTGACCACCTATGTTTCAGAACTACAGCTGGAATCCCCTGGGACAAACGAATTTGCCATGAGAGGATCAGAAGACAATTTTGAATGATAGAATGCATTCAGCATTGTAAGCTAAGCTAGCTTGGCCATGTGTTACGCATGCCCAGACGAGCGCTGTTTTCCGCGCGACAAGTGACGCAAACTAGCAAACGTGATTCTGGCCTTTGAGATTCGTGCACTGACTTCATCAGACACAATTCCGTCAGAGCTAATACAACTGCTGAAGTATGTAAAATTCTTCACAACCTCCAGTGATTTTCCTTGAGTTGTAAGGGGTATGTTCAAAGACTACACGTTCTGAAGCGTGACTTTGCACTTTGAAGGTGCTAGGCGCATGCCAAAAGATGCCCTAGGTCCTCATCCATGCCCCACTTCTTTCTTTCCATTACAGGTCTCTATTCAAAAAAATTGACATGGGTGTACGGCAGTGAAGCACTAGTGTTCTCATCAGCTGTTGCTGTCAGTGATGATGATGCTGCGGGACCCTTCCCCTATCTTTCGACTCAAAAGTCCGAACCGTGAGGTAGCGGTTGCTGGGGTTTTCTTGGGGGCCCTTACTGGAACCACTGAAAAAAACCGTTCAGCTGTAGCACCCTTTCGGTGCTTAGCTGCCATGCTAATGGAAGGAGGCACGAAGGCTGGGACACTGCCTGGCTGCCCAGGACAAGACAGGAGCAATTAACCAAGTATCGTTTGACGGGTGGGGAAGGGGTGTAGGAGAAGGCCGGCGAGCCAAGAGCTGCAAGGGCGAATGATACTTCCCGGTTGTCCAGGCCGAAGAGGGTTTGGTTGAGCCTTTTACTCAGAAGTCTGCCCCACACGGTAGTGGGAGAATGTCGGGTTTTGTTTGGGAACCCTTCCCATAGCCTCTAACTCAAAAGTCTGGGCAGAGAGGCAGCGGTTGTTAGGGCTTTCTTAGGGGACCCTTCCTGGAGCCACTGACTCAACAGTCTGACCCACTTGGCTGTAGGGGGTCGGCCTGGCCCGAGGACGCAGACAGTAAGGCATTGCTCTCTCACTCCTAGTGCAGCTGCGCATTGCAGGTGCCTTTTGAGCAGCACCAGACTCTACGGTTTGAAAAGTACTTAAACCGTATTGGGTAATGCGCTGGCGGTTACGATCAACCGTTTGGCGATCGGAGTGTGCGGTTTTTAAGGCCGACCTTTACTAATCCGTCCTTCTTCAGAGGGAGGCAGCATCATCACTTCGATAAATATGGAGATGCTGGTCACTTGAAGGAAACGCCTTACTGCCTTCACACTCCTACCGCAGAGGACAGTACGACCTTACCTCCAAACCGCCTCGTAATACGATTTCCTGCAGTACGGGGACTGGCTGTCCATCGTCGGGCTGGTCAGCTCTGGCCTTCCTAGTATGGTTGAACTTTGGAGAACTGAGTTCCTTCCAGTATAGCCCGACCACCACGACAAGGAGAGAGGGATGACTTTGGTCAGTTTATCCAAAAACACCTGTGGCTTCTTCTCTTCAAAGACATGGATTATGTCGTCTGCTTATTTCAGATCATTCAGGTGGGTCTACTTGGTCATTCATATCTCCGACAACCGCAACAAAATCCGAGCTATCATCCAGGCAAAAACAAGGCGCCCAAAGGGTCGTAAAAAACGTCTGTGAGTGTTTAAGAGCGTAAGCAGATACGATGAATAGACAGCGTTTACGCATTTACGGGGTACTCTCACATACGTTGTCAAACAAATCACATAGGTCCGACTACCAACGGCCAACCATCCAACCAGACCCTTGAGATTGGTGGCTTAGAACAATACCAACCCTAGCAGAACCCGCTGCGGTGGATTCTGGGTCACCAGAGGTACGCAAACCTAGATAGGAGCGGTCGAGATGCTGGGGTTGGGTTCGAACGACGGACCTTCCGGTAAGCTGGCGCCTTAACCACTAAAAAAATCATTCAGCTGTAACACCCTTTCGGTGCCTAACTGCCATGCCACCAGAAGGAAGCACAAGGGCTGGGATGCTGCCAAGTTGCCCAAGCCTAGACAGGAGAAGTTGAGATGGAGGGGTCGGATTCGAACCACGGACCTTCCGGTCAGTAAATTCGCGCTCTAACCACAGCCGTCTCGCCTAAACCACTAAGCTATGTTGAGGTATTTAGTCATTTTATTTGCTCAGTAGAAGCGAGAAACCGATGGGGACAGTTCAACAACCGTACTTGGGTCCTGAATCCTTGTTTAAAAGAGATACACCAACAGGCCAGTCCAACGTACATACAGGAGCAGTCTGTTGTGCAGCTTGTTTCAGATATGAACGGCAAAGGCTGTCACATGAACTAAGCGTCGGGGTTTGAAGAGGAATTTCAAGGCATCTGCGGTCGCGGCGACCAAGTCAACCGTAGATATTGCAGCTAACGAATCTGCCAGTCCTTAAGAACGGGCATACAGAGATGTCGTTAGCAAATGAGTGAGGGGGAGAAAAAGGAGTATGTTATAGAAGGCGTCAGTAAGTCTGACTGCGTTTACCAGCCTTGCTGTATGCAGCAGTTAAGGCGACCCGACTGATGGCACCATGCGAAGGCTGCGGCAGGAGGCTATTTCTCAAGTGTGTAATTCAGTTTTTAGTGGGGGCACCTAGACCCAGATAGAAGGATGATTAGGATCCTCATCCAAGAACTCTGGCCCAAAAGCTTAACCGAAAGGCAGAGGTGGTTGGCCTAAGACTGTTAGATCCTCCTACATTTTTTTAAGGAGCAAGCAGCCACAAGTTTGAACGCCCTAAACTGGAGCAACAGGAGACTGTTAGAATTCTACCTATTGACCAACCATGGTTGGTCAATAGATAGAACCACATACCTGCAGGTATACGGTTCTGTGAGTATCACACACACTCATCGGTGTACCTAAATGGGTTATGGATGCGCACAAACTGTCACACCACGGTAACGTCCAGTGATGCGAGAGGTTTAAGAGGTACATTGACTAATGAGGTTTGAAGTTTTGATCTAGCACTTAGTAATCCCCTAAGGGATGTTCCGGCGACTTCTAATTTAAAATTTTTCAACGAGATATTTTGGAGAGCTTCAACAGCCAAATCTCACCATGTATATCATGAAGCCCGAGAGACACTCAGCTGCCTGCTGGTCTACGATGGTCGCTGCGCTTTGAAGTAACGCGTATAAAACTACCAACTGAACATGCAATACTATAGGCACCACTGTGTTGACTGGGCCGCTGAATAAGTAGCATACTGTTCATGAAGAGAGACCTGGCTAACCTATGATCAGAAGTCGTAAGGGCAGGTTAGTCTAGACAAAAAGCATCAACAAATACAAACAGTAGCTAACTAATGCGTACCTGGGAGAGCCTTTGCTCCATAAAAATAAATTACGTGGCAAGGGAGAAAATGTCACCTTTGGGCGCGAGTGAGTCTGATGCTTGGGAAATAATCTGAAACTTACGTTCATCTCACCAACGGCAACCAATTCTTCATAGAGCGCGCACCGACCTTGAGTAGACAGGATAAAAATTGTTCAGTTCAGTGGTTCATTGATTCACTGACCAATCTGTGGGAATCGATTGCCCAAAATTCCCTGGTAGAAGAGGTCGGTGGTTAGAAAGTGTCCGGTTAGCCGCAATTTACCTGAAAGACACACGGAACTGGGGCTCCTTGGCCGCACAATGCTCTTAGCTAGAAAAAATTGGCGCGGGGAATATAACGTTTTACGCTAAAATGTTGCCGCTGACTATTCGCACATTGGAATCGATTTCTCGAAAGCTACGACGTTTTCAGGGTTGCCACTTCATGGTGTAGAATGTCTATGTATAACGTACATTTACATGCATTATGCGAATTACCTACATTGGTTATTTGTTTAAGTGTGCGAATCTTCAAGGTCAATAAACACCACCGACTGTGAATACGTTACCCAATGTGATAAGAAATCGCGAATTGCGGAAAAAGATGGCTCACTTACAGTGGACAGTTTTTTTTAAGATACTTTTGCAGCTGAAGTAATTTTCCGAACATACTAGAATCTACATGGCCCTTGTGGGCGCGAAATATGCGAAGGTGCTATTCTGTAAACAATTTTTGCTCGATAATTACTGTTACCAGTGCAACTTGCGTAAGCCGCGATCAATAG
>SJOL01003369.1:41370-54185 GCA_004794785.1 Opisthorchis felineus | reverse complement strand
GGTGATTGAGTCCGAGGAGGCACTTTGGTGGGGAGACACGGAGTGTCATTAGGTCAGGGGGTTCGGAGCAAGAGCCCGTCTTGTCTTCTTTGACTGCAGTCCCACAGAGGATCTGATGAGATACCGCATTCGTCAAATCAGCGGTGAATGTTTTAGTGTGATTGAGGTCAGAGGTGACATAACCAGGTGCCGAAAGGTGGAGGTTGAGGGCTCATGGTGGTTAGCAGAAGATGCGGGGCTTGAAGCCGACAAGAAGGTTTGCGTGGCCCAAGGGCACGAGTCAGTGCCACAATATGACGTCAGTTGACAACAAGGAACTCCAAAATAACGAAGATTTGGGAAAGGATTTGTGCAGGAGTATCGAGAATTTGAGGATAACATGCCAACGCCAGCAATAGAATTGGCGACTAGAGGTCTCGCCAGCTTAGAACTGGGCACATTGTGGTCGGGGACGATTGGAAGCCCAACAGATTTTGATGCAACTGCATAAGAGCCCGGGCCAATTGCCGGACTTGGTAAGCTATCGTTAGAAGCGGAGGCTTCTCGGCTGCCTTGTGCGCATACACCCAACGCCAATTGGCTTGGGTAG
The DNA here is from genome assembly GCA_004794785.1 of Opisthorchis felineus. Taxonomy (NCBI): domain Eukaryota; kingdom Metazoa; phylum Platyhelminthes; class Trematoda; order Opisthorchiida; family Opisthorchiidae; genus Opisthorchis; species Opisthorchis felineus. Next base: position 53,596 of record SJOL01003369.1, on the reverse strand, counting down.
TTGTCCAAGGTGTTGGTCGCATGGAAAGTCTGCGACTGAGTCACCGATTGAGTCACGCCAAGAATGTTGAATAATGCCGATTGGTGGAGGGAAGAGGTATCTCTTCGGCAGTTTCCAGTGGCTGACTCTAGAGGTTTGGAGAGTGAAGTTTTAGTAAGCCCCTTTGCAGCCGAATACAGGCAGCAATGACCTTTACGGTTTGGAATGTCTGAGTAGAGGAGAGAAGGGTCTGGGCTGTCAGTCGACATACTGCATCGTTTTCATCCCTGAATCGCATCAGCATTAGGCAAAGCAAGGGTGGTTTCGGCTTTAAGAGCCGTTGAGCCGTGCAGGTGGTGTCGTGCATGCTGTATGTCGTCAATATAGCAGTTTTCGTGTGCTCGAGCGGGGTGCGAGGGACCTTGTATATTAGGACTTGGTGACGGTACCCCATACGCTGACTAATCTCAGAGGCATATATTTCAATAAAACCTGACGCTTTTCCAAGATCTGACGGATCGCATGTTGCATCAAGAGTTAAAGGTCAAGCAATGGGCCGTTTGCCTCGGAAGGTAGCTAGTTCATCTTCCATCTTTTTCACTCGAGCTCTGAGATATGCCAGGTTTGTGTGAACCTGAGATTCTTGTAGTAAGGTAAGGCAAGAGAGCCACTGTGTGGGACAGAAAGCGAGATGTCACTTGGTACTACCAAACAGTCGAAATTTACTCCATTAGCAGCACACGCAGTCCGAAAAACGAGTTATAGGGCTATGCGACAGTCATATAACCGTCTAATAACCGCCTAACGTGGTTTGTCGGTGGTTTTCTCCACCACCAGAACCAACATGTAACCGTTTTTGTGGTTAGCTGGAGGTTAGAAATACCTACTGTCAACCGCGCCTGTATGATAACCGTCGAATAAGCGTGTTTGCCGGTTATTAAACGGTTAAACAACTCTAAGTTTACCACATTTTGACGTTAAATAACAGTGAAATATTCGCCGTCACCGTATTCCGCTGCTGTTAGACTTATTTTACCGTGTCATGACGACTTTTAGATGTACGGAACCACGGAATACCCGTTCCATAACAGCATTTTCCGGTTAAAGTAACGTTTTCTAGCAGCGTCATAACTTAGTTTTCCTAAATTTGTTATCTGACGGTCCTTTAACCATTTGGCATCGGAATTTTACGGTTAAACCACCGTGAAAAACAGCTTTCGGGTAGTCAAGGTGTGGTCGTTTAACTGCTTCTAATCACGCTTTTTACGGCCAACAACGGTAACATAACTGCAACTTAAGGACATATATCCGTGAAAAACAGTTAATCACGCAGAATGTCGGACCCGTCAAAGTAATTAAATCCCGCTAACCGATTCCTTACACGCAGCTGCACATCTACCTTCTGGCAGCTTGTGGAGATGGCTCAATAAACTTCGTGATCCATCATTATCCCTTACGAACTACGCACAGCGCTTAAAGAACGCGAAACAGATATGCAACAAAAATATATAAAGTACAAATGTAATTATTTACCAGTTAACGAGCTTCATTCCGATGAGGGCAGATCCTATGTGACCATCCCGGTCGCTTGGTTTGGCACAGACGTCTAAAACAGCGACAAAACATCTGTGTAGGCATGTGACGTCTCAAGTCTTTTACCATATCTATGAGGAACGATCCTGGCTCCTGCGGGCGGTAAAAATTTGCAACACAGGATAGGTGGAACATTGTACTATCCGCTTCAAAGTTAGCGTATGCGGCCCATAAGGGAAGGCTGAAAAGTTCTACAGAGGGCCAGGAGACGAGACGTCGTCCGGCAGGTGTTGCAGACAGCGGACATTGTATACCATCTCCTGCAACCCATACACTTTCTGGAACTTGTTAACAAATACTGCCAATAATTTTCGTGAAACATTAAGGTGGAAAATATAAAAAGGACGATGGAAAATCAAATACACAGATAAAAATAACTATAAAATTCTGAGACCATTCTTGGGGACAAATATCCTTAAAAACCACCTGACCAATGTGTAGACATAGCTGACGAAATTCTGTCGCTTTCAACAGTTTGTACAGTGTATTTTTCCGAGACTTACGTGGAAAATCTACGCACAGATAACCACGTACAATTTAAAGCATATGGTCTATCCTGTTCAAGGCAGCGGGCCCGACAAGTACGGCTCCGTTTATAAAAATAGAAACTAATCCACGCACAACACCAAGACATATGGCGTGCTTATAATCTGTGGGGAAGAATCAAACGAAGTTAATGGATAATACAAAGAATGAAAATGGATTATTACAAGTTTCGCGACGGATGCTGGTGTCAGTCGGTAAAACATGCCGTGCATATGCAAACGCTATCCTCGTTTAGCGACAATGTCCCCTTATGTGGCACTTATCACCTCCTTAGTAGGAATCATACCCTTTTATTCGTGTGACAAACGAGCGTGCCGGTTCGTCACAAATACCTGCACCCAGGACACGATAATGCAGGCCGTTAATTACACAACCCGGGTACAGGAGCTCCTCAAGTTCCCGCACAACGTCGTTTAGGCGCATTCAACTGTCTTCGGGTTAACGACTCCTCTACAAAGACCTACAAGAAACACAGAGCTTAGACGTGATACACTACTCATAAGATTGCTGAAAATTATTCGACAGCCCACGAGCGGTTTCTTCCCTCTTGGGGCTGATCAAGTAGGTGCAATCCCCAAGTTTCCGTCAACCTAATGTTCTACTTGAACCCAAATTGCACGAAATTAGCGAAATACACTCATTTTCGAACCAATTCGGTCTTTTGAGAGACTCACCTGGAACCCAACTGAATCCCTGGTTTATGATGTTTTTGTTTTAAAAAATAATAGAAAAATAAAAACATCATAAACGAGAGATTCAGCAGGGTCTCAGCTGAGTCTTCCGCAAAACCAAGTTGGTTTGCAAATGAGTGTACTTCGCTGAACGAATGGCTTGTTATGAATCGCACAACACGTGACAGTATCGGCCATATTATGGCGGTATTGTTATCGTGCATGTTCATTCCATCCGCTTTCATATGTAAATGGACTATATCCCGCTGCCGCAGCAAGAAAGTTGACAAAACCAGGCGAAACCCGTTCTCCATGCCCATGTGGACGTAGTCCCCTGGGAGGATTCCTATAATGGGACATGATCGGGGTTTTCTCATCACTGTCCGCGCTTCTCAAGGCAGTTCCGGAAGCTTATGCTGCGACGATACAGGCAAACGATTCAAGGTACTGAAAGGGACGTTGGTCGAAATCATCCAGTCTTGGCAAATGTCTGCCAAACCTGGCTGAAAAGTATTCTCCTCTTCACGTTTCATCCTCCAGTGTTGTTGTCTACTTAGAACATCAGTTATCCGAATGCGTTTCTACACTTTGTGCGGGTGAATCCATCACATGTGTTGCATAATTAAAGTAGCGTGCAACCATCGACTGGATAGTTTTTCAGGGTTAGCTCTTTTGCACGCGTAAGTTTCTGGTTGAATGACCGCCTAGTAATAGGCAAACCAGGTTTGAATGGCTGTAGTCGTCCTATGTACAGCAGCACTGTACTTGCAGGTACGCGGAGAAAGCAGCCATGGGAGGGCTTGCAACAATCCAGGAAATGAGTTTGGTGGCTACGGCCATTTAATGATGCAGACAAACAAAAATGTGATAGAGCGGGTTTGTGAGAGCCAACGCTTCATATTGTAAGAAAGAGTAATGTGAATAAGTGTAGCGACGAAACCCAGTGATGATTGGACGAGAGCTACGCTGTTAAATAACCGTTCGACGACCGACTTTAACCGCCGTATAGCTGATCTATAACCGTGTTGTGTTACTGGGGTCGGAGAGCTCTTTTGACTGGCCTTGAGGAGTGATAAGTTTGAGAGCTGGGCCTCTCGGTGAGCTGCTATGGACACAGTGGCGGGTTGGTTGATGGAGATTCAGGGTTCAACAACCTCTCAGAAGGAGACGAGAGTGGTGGCATTATCGGCCAATTCGATTTAGGCTGAGGGATATTTGTTAGTGAAGCAGTGAGGAGCAAATCTTACGGTTCACAGTTGGACCGTATCAGGTGCATCTTAGCTTCAGACTTGGCTACCAGTGTGATCGGATAGTTAAGATAGAATTGTGGGAGTGAATGGCAATACGTCGAAAAGAAGGCTAAGCTAGATGAGGTACGAACCTGTACGACAGACTGGGGAAAGTAAGACAGAAGAGCGGGCTTGACTTATCAGTTACACACGAACTTGCGACTCTAACCGGGTAGTGAAGGTAACAGCGGAGTCCGTCCACGAAAGCAAGCACGAGACCTGGGATTCAGTGTCTGAGATGGAAGCCCCCAGTTTACGCGAGGGTGCAAATATGGTTAAGTATGGGGTGGCTGCAAGGTATGGTGAGGGCGGTTGAATTGCTGTTGTTTCTTGCGAGCTACGGGCTGAGCATCTGAATGTATAAGGGCCTCGCTGGACCGATGCTTGCAAGCTTAGGCCTCAAGGAAGCTTAATCAAGTGGGGAAGAGTCGGAGGGCGGGATGAATGTGGCCATCGATGGGGCATTCTGAATAAGTAATTTATTACTACACAAGAATTACTTATAACACTACGGACGGGCTAGGGTTGAAAACTTTTTTTTACAACACTTGACCTTGATATTCTAGTTTCGCTCGATTCATATCAAGTGAAAGGCCTGTTTCGTTGGTTTTGCCTTCCCCTCCGTCATGCTGCTTCTTAGCGCTTTCGAGTTGTAAGGATTCGATCATGTCTCATTTGGCATGCTCCCAACGAGCTGGAAAACGAATACCTTACTATTATGGTTTTGCGCTGGTAGTCGGTCTGTGTTCATTGAGATGCTAACGTAATCCAACTCGACTTCACCGCCACCGGCCAAATTATCCTGAGCTGAAGTTCACTTCATCACACATTGTTCGACCCCCGGCCCTTCCTCTAAGATGTCCCCATCCGTAAACATCCTACCTTCCCCAACAGAAACGAATAGCACTATCACATAGAGAAACTTCCGGCAGCCTGCCACTTATTGTTGCCCATCACGTGGTCAGTGGAACGAACCAGATGCCCCTACTCGTTGGCGCTTCCTGGCTGGGTTTTTAACTTCACAGGCAGTCTGACGAAATCAGCCTCTCCCGCTAATGTCAGGCCTAGCATGACGAATGCTCCCGAGTACCTGAGTGACACGGCAGTCAGCTTTGTGCGTGCTGTCGCCACAACACATGCGCAAAACCCGTCTACCTCAAGTCCACTAACGCACCCTCTGCCTTTACTCTTATTACGCGTCCTTTAACCATTGATTTCCCGCGCTACAAGTTTATCCGGCGACTTCGCCACCTCACATTGACTTTTAGAGTCGAGATCAAGCTAATCATGGATAGGGCACGCAAAATAAACGTTTAGAGGGACGTTTTATAAAAATGAAAATATTCTGCAAAGTAAAATGCCATCTCGCGTGTAAGCTAAGAGGAAACTACTGAGGGTTTGTAGTGTGGCTGGGGCAATTAGTTCTGCGTACCCCAAACACATTTCCACGAGCTTTAACCACACTATGCTGAGAATACCTCATCTTTCAAACATGCAGCATGGCCCCGCACCTCATATTTTCCCCAATCCCTTGTCTGTGTATGTTTTGATTGTCAAACACCATTCTCGTTACTCCCAAGTGATTAATGGTTATCCTTTTTAATACCTGGTACTGTTGCCCTGACATCGAATTTACAAACACTCCCATCTAGCTGCTGTTTTAACCGCGTTATATCTACTACACTGACGCCCCCCAGTAGCCATTTTCTACCCTGTCCCCCATTTTGAACCCACAATCTAGATGCGGATGACTTATTGCCTCATCTGAATGACAGCAGCGCACCACGCTGCGCCCGCGACGGACCCAAGGAAATCTCTGCTCTGTATTGGTGTCGATCCAGCAAAATTCCTTGGCCATTCCTAACTACCCCAATAACCCCGGCTAATTTGCCGAGCACGTTCATGTACAGGGCCGTTTGCGGACCCAAGTACAACGTCGCGATGGCTGGCATGCCCAGCCTAATGACTTGCCCTTAGTTCACCAATTCTCTGCAATTTTCCAGTTGAGAATGCCACATACGCCAACAAGACCGTCTCGGTTCGTTGAATTAACTCCGAACCTCCAAAATACTGGCCATCCTGCTGCTCTCTTCTCGCTCTGCCCATAAACCCACTTACTCTCCCCATAACGACATTCTGGTTCTATGCAACACTTTTCCCGCCCCGATACACCCGACCGACGACTGTTCACTATCCTCAGAGACAGTGAGTTTATCCAATTTCAACTGAGAATACATTGCCTTGGTAGAAACCCCTTTCTTCCCCATTCGTCTTTGGTGTGATCCATCGTCCTCATTTGGATCCCTTTGGATGGAGCCGATACCCCAAAAGCTCAAGACCATCCCATTGTGACAACGGCCGCCAGTTTTAGTCCAACTCTGTGAATTTTTATTTATAACATGCCCTGGTGATGCTAGTACCATCATCCCAAGATGCCATGCAACCCCGTGCCACTTGTGTTTCACCATTCCCGATATCCAGTGCGTTTAAATCGTGCTAATTTCCGCAAGACCTTATCTGTGCTGGACACTATCCATTTTTCGGTGACTGTCCCACTTTCACGCATTGCTAGGCGTCCGCACCTGATGTCAGTTTTGCATACATTCTGACTGTATTATCGTGATTGTGCCTGATGGCATGCCACCCGCCACTTGGGAATAAACTTATTAGTATTATTATGTATACGTTAAGGATGCTTCCTGTGTGTGGTACCTGATTGCAGTGACCAGGTTATGTTATTGCAAAGACGGATAGATATTTTGCGGGAAATGTATTTAGGGAAGTAGAGGGGTTTAGGCCATGTGTAAACCAGCTAGATCAACGGTGACAGAAAGCTTTGGACAACGACAACATGACTGGGGAGTAATGCGGGCAGGAAACATAACCAGCCGTCAGACCGCCGCGGGGATGAGTTGACAAACTTGCTCATTCAAAATTAACGAGTGGTCACCAATGGATCTCGACTGTGTTGAAGGAAGTCAAGAGCAAGGTACTTTCGAGTGCCTAATTAGGTAAGACAAATAAGCAGGCACAAATCTGTCTGAAAGTACAGCAAGAAGAAGTGGCGCCAAGTCCAAATGTACATCAAGATACAGAAGGAACTACATGAAAAGCATGCAACGTGAAATTTTCGACTGTCATGATGAACTCCACCGGCTACTACATCTTGATATCTGAGCAATCCACCAGCGAGGTGACCCTCAGGCCCGCTTACACTCGCTGCATGAGTGATTTATTCAGTGTTTCTCCATATTTAGCGCTCCGAGCCGGAACTTGGCTCATTTATGTAATCAGCTAGAACGATATATATCTGCTGGGAGGCACGGGCCATCGTTTGGATTTCTTCGGTGCCGGGCGGGTGGCATACTCCTCCCTGCTGCTGTGTGCAATCCCTACGGTTATCTCGCAGGCAAAATTTCTGGGTTGCCGTACTCTGCTAGAAACAGGGCCGTCTACCAGTTGGTCTCACTTAGCACCCCCAAGTGTCCTTGGATGAGGGCGGTGTCGTGTATACTCCTCCAACCAGTACCATAACTTAACTGCTTCTACCTCCTAATATACCAGATTTTGACTGTCCAAAGATCAGCTAAAGCTCTTTTCAGCCCTTTGGTTTATCATCCATTATCTGGTATAAATCCAATCACCAGAATGTCACCGACGCTCCCCACCACGAGGGGTTCAGGCTGACCGACACCAAAAAGCGATTGACCTCATCTTCATCATTGACTAGCCTACTATCCTCTGTGTATGCGAACGTGGTGACACCGTTCTATCCTGTGACATCACATGCTGCTCGCGCTCCTGTCCCGCAAACACTACACGGTGCATCATGTGCCACGTGGTGACCGCGACACGAAAAGGAACATTTGGAATCAGTTAATTGGATAGCTTTAACACTACTCCCCCAAAAGGACCGGAAAAACGAAACGATGCTTCACACTTCAAAACATTAACACACCCAAACGAAAATTCCGGTCCCAGAGGACGAAGTCGCATCAGGAGGCTGCTGAAATGAAAAAGAAATATGCGGACCCGTGAGTTCGACACCATTTGCGATATGCACTCTGAAGCCCACTACAGCAGCCGCTTGGAGAATCCGTGAAATAAGATGCTGCGACAGGGCAAACAAGCCACAGTTGTCATCCGGGGCATTTGCTCGCGGAAAACAGGAAATTTTCACTAGACGGATGAAGTTCCGACGATTTCATTTCCCACACAACATGAGGCGCGACTCCAGCTATCTAAGATGTCTGCAGCCCCGGCAAAACGACAAGCTGGCTGCAACTACCTCCTAACATGGCGCCCCAGACACCGGGTGTCTTTGGGATGATCGCATTACCTACCCGGAAATAGCCGGATCCCCCGCTCATTGTGACCCTAGATTCCACCCAAAAATCCTCAAGGAATGAATCAACGTTCTAGCTCTTTCATGTCACGACTTTTCGTTCTTCTCTAGAGTCCTCCCCTACCTCAAGGGGCGCGTAGTTATCTACCTCATCTGAAAAATGGTAGCCGTGATGACCCAACTACCGTCCTAGTGGCCTCACGATCATCCCATGCAGAACGGCGGAATCGTAAATAAATCCCTGCCTAGATATCCGGTAACAAAAGAACTCCTCCATCCATCCCAGCATGGTTTCCTCCCACTCCTGTCTTACGAGTGACCTTAATCGGGCTGTTGAGAACGTTCATACCTAGTACCCTTTCCATGACCTTTCTGTTGCCTTCGGTAAAACACCTCATAGGCTTCCAGCCTGTCGATGGCAAAAGGAGTTCGAGGTTCATTATCCAAAGGGCTTGCTGGTCTTAGTCCGAACAGATTCGTCCCAGTACCCGCCAGTGGATCACTTTCGTCCCATTTTCCCAACGCCACCAGAGGCTCAGTTCTGCGTTATCCTTCTGTCTGACCGTACATTGTTACTTTGCGCTGATGATTTACTTTACAGCAGGTAATGGACGCCAGCGCCTACTGGGCCAAAATCAACCTCCTATCGGTAATCTCCTGAAATATCATCCACATGCCGATACGGATCATATTTTCTTACTTTCCACTTGCTTATAAAAAGCCACGCCGTTCGCATTATAACTATTACTCCACAGAACGATTTGGGAGGGTGAATTACCTCCACCACTAATCCAAAAAAACGATAAAAGTGGTCGACTTCCTCCGTAGATCAGTCCACGTTCGTTCGTTTGTCCCCCCCCGTTGAAACACAAAGAAATTATGTTCGAAAGTGTATGGCATAAAGCCACAGAGATGTCCTTGCGGTCTACAATTCGAGGGTGTTGTATCAAACCAAGATAGCGCGGGTAAATGGATCGACAATCCCATTCATAGTTAGATCGGCCTAGAACTAACTTGCAGACAGAACTGTCTTATAGTGTTATATCGATCGTCTTCTGACGCACTCGCTTACACCCTAGTCGTGCCTCACCACTCATTTCATCGACCATCACCCGCATCACAAGGCAGACCGACACAGGTAGACAGAACACTTTCCGCAACCCTATAGGGTTGTACTTCCACCAGTGTTTATCTCGAGACGCTGCGACCCGTCAACAAAGTTGCACAAGATTCGGAAGCGATTGCGGGCATGATCCATAATGCAACGATCAGCCCAACATAACATATCATTGTGTCAACACCACTACATTCCGGGAAACGTACTGAGTCGATCGATCGCTTTTGAAGAGTATTTAATTCTCCACCAAAGTTGAAAGCTGGGCGTTCATGGCACCCCGGCAAGAGAAAGCAATCTATTGCTTCGCGAAGTTTCCTGAAAGACAGGATAGACAGGACACAAGCCAAAGAGAAAGAGCCCGTTCACCGTTGGTCTACCAAAAGAGTGAACGCGGAGTTTTTGCTCTCCTTCAGCCAAAGAATTTCAGTATTCCGTGGACAAGTTATAAGGGTCTCGCTTTCATCTCAATAGGGTTGGTAATTTACTGGTTCGAATGGAAATCAAGGGACACGATCACGCTTTGAGGGCAAATATGATGGAAAAGAGTTGGAAGAAACAGGAGAAGTGTCCGTGGTTGATAAGAACTGATTGATCATGAACACTGCAATTATGTTGTGTATATGTGTGAGGAGACAGAAAAGCTGAATGGGGGGACTGTGGATAAAAACAAACAACGTCGGAGAGGTAAATGCGGAGAAAAAGTGACCAACGAATCACAGCCACGAGAGTAGATGAATAGTCTTTGGCCTACTTTGAAGCCACTACTACGGAAGTGAGGCCCCGGGGTGGTTTCAGATGCATTTCTCGTTGTCTCTCCAAGAACGACATTTCTTCAGCCCCGGTGGTACCGTCAGCTGATGCTGTTTTTGGTCGAGTTCCGGGCGGTCCTGGCTGTGTCTGTTGATCACGGATTCTTTGTTCAACCAACTCGCGAGTCTGACGAACTCCACGATTGTACCAGGCCGCAAGCAGGATTCGCTCCTCTGCATCGCGTCGAAGACGAGTCTGCTCGAGATGACGCTGACGTGGACAAAGAGAATACAAATATGAGGGATGTGTTGTCGAAGGACATGTTCGCTGTTTCTAATTTTATGAGTTTGTCGAAGACGTATCGAAACCAGTAAGCAACATATTTTGTAGCTATTCCATATTCCGACTGATGAGGATGAAAGAAAAGTCAACTACAAGGCCTGTTATCTAGAAGGCATTCGGGGTCATAAGAGACCGCAATAACACACGTGATTGGCCTAGACAATACTTCGAGAGTCCTAACGTCAACTTTTGCACCACAGAACAAAACAGGCTATCACAGCTGGGATTCGGTCTGCGGTCGACCCGCAGACTGTCTAATTCTTGGAGAAGCCCCTCTGTGAAGGCGATTTTGGGGCGACGGAATTCCTTCCGTCAAGTCCACTGGTTCGTGGAATGCTTGATGCACACTCCGAGAAAGAACGCTACCAGTCCACGAACAAGAGGAATGAAAATGAAACATAGTTTCAAACCGAAGTTTCGCAGGATAAATTGATACTTTTCGAGCTCCCGACAGTAGCCATGGCATATTATGCAAGTTTAGGGCACACCTTCGTGATACACAATTTTCTCCGTTTGAATAGTTCATCTCTTGCTTTCTCGCTTCCCCTCGATCTGATTCAGGTTCATCAATACTGCATACACTTGGCCATGCCGGAAGTTGGACTCCGGACTCTTAACAAGCGAGTTATGTGCGTTGGTAATGCTCCATCAGTGCATGCCGGACGCACCAGGATTATTACGCCTGACTAGGGAAACATATGGTTCCCACTAGAATCTAACTAGCAGACGCACAAGTACCTGCTCGTGATTGCTTAAACGACAGACCGAAAACCATGGCACTCCAAATAGCAAAATATACCGTCACAAACTCAACAAAGCTAGTTAAAACAAAAAGACACCTAGAGTCTGACTACACACTACAAAAAGCTTCCGCTCTCTCATGAAGCACCAGCAGTTAGGTAGACTTTAAAGTTAAGGTCGATGTACTGTACACAATATCTGCTGGAGACATGGGTTAAGAGAATGGAACTAAAAAGAGAGAAGAGTTTACTGGGTATCACATGTGAGAACGGAATTAGTGCTCACTTCGAGGTTCTCAATAATTCGCTCCTTCTCGACAAGTAGCGCTCGCAATCGGGCCACATCATTGGATTCCTCATTAGCCACCCCAATATTCTCGTCCTGCTTCCGTATCTGACGCTGAAGCGAACGAATCAGACTGCGCGCCTTCCACAGATAGCCCCGGTATTGCTGTTCCATACTTTCATACGCACGGTCTTTCTCATCCAGCTGCCTCCGAAGTGAGGCAACTAAATGCCCGTCAAAGTCTTCAGATTTCGTAGCTGACATCTGGACTGGCGAGGATGTGCCGTCGCTGGTTCCATGTTGATGATTGTCCATCACGTTGCTTGAATTGTCAGGAAAATCGGAAGTTTGCATCACTTGACTACCATCGTTTTCACTGAGCGAGTGATGATCTTCATCAACGACGGATGAACTGGCGGCAATTTCCAAACTAGACAGTGAAGTACGGAGCCTCGTGAGTTCTTCCCGCAGAGTGAGCATTTGAGATTGCATTGCAGAGGTATACATCATTCCATTGGCATCTGGCTCCACGGTAGTGAGCTCCTCATTTAATCCACCTTAAACAGAA
>SJOL01003369.1:6531-39183 GCA_004794785.1 Opisthorchis felineus | reverse complement strand
GCAACTAACCTAACGGTTGTATCCAAAGGTGTTGTGCGAAATCCAGCATCTTTCACTTCGTGTCCAGCCTTGACGCCCCAGAGAGACAAAGGACTACAGCCACAACTAAGTCATACTGGGGACACCATCAAATGCGGGATCTAAGTAACTGCTCACAATTCCGGCTGAGAATGCACCCACATCGAAAAACTGAAGGTTCAATTCAGGACACTCAAACGGCCCTCAATCCATGCTCGGAGAAAGCCCAGGAAGCTAAGCATGGACGAGTGAATTGAATCCCACGCATTAGCTAAAGATCACGGACCAATTTTTGCCGCATATCATATCGTGATGTGCATACAGCACGACGTTGTGCCTAATCCATACCTATTCATACGGCCCAGTTCTTTGTCAGTTAGTCGACTTGACCCGGTCTCCGTAATCGCATACAGACAGGTCTAGATCGTGATCTGATGATCCGGCATCAAGTCCAAAAGACACCATCTGCTAATTACTGAACACACGCACAAACAACTCACATGATGTGGCTGTTGCCGATCCTGACTTGCGTGACGTTACATCAGCTAGCGCTGTCACTCTGAAATGGTAACGTTTGAATCCCAACCGTTGTTGCTACGCAGAAAGTATCTTTTGATGAAGTAATCCGCCAAGCGTTTCGTTTTGGCTGAGATTCGATGACTAACCTAGTTCACTTGTGCGCGCTGCGTAGAACTCAATCGGCTTGTCTTGCGTGGCACAAGGAAGCAGGGAAGCAGGAAGCACAAGGGCTGGGACACTGCCAGGTTGCCCAAGCCTAGACAGGCAGAGGTCGGGTCCGAACCGCGGACCTTTCGGTCAGTAAATCTGCGCTCTAACCACTGAGCCATCTCACCATCTCGCGTGGCACAAGTGTCGACATTGGTTAAGAGTGTGACCACCAGATAATCTGTCTTTTCGTTACGAAGGGCCTGATAAGCCTGTTGTATCCTTGTGACTAGCTTGAATGTCAGGAAGCATCTCCCATTCCCCATATATTTGTTGGGATTCTTCTTTCCCATGCAATTTTACGCAATAACAGGGCAAACACCTTCTAATACATCTAGCGGTGATGGTACGCACCTTAAGCCGTTGCCTGGTTGGAGCTGCAATCCCGAGGAACTCATTAATTCCATAGGTCCGAACCCAAGCGCATGCAGTGCCTGGTGAATCTCAGAAAAGGTGAAGCAGCCATCCACAGACTCGCTGACTGTAGCTGGATACTTTCATGAAGGATGGTTTACGTTACAGCTGTTACGTATGAGTTTAAAGTGAATAACCCACTAGAAACTAGTTAGTTACAACATGAGCGGCAGAAACGCGTCCACATGCTGACCGAATGAAGCCAAGTGAGGTTAGCTGTCAAGCACGACATCAGCTGCCCACGTTTCCATGACAAGCTGTACAGCTTCAACCCAGATACATGGATCTTCTCACTACAGCACTGACAATAGGATCATTTTTTCATTACTCACAAAAGTAGTTAACAGGGGTAAGAAGATACCCCGAAAAGTAAGCCTAATCCGCAGGCCAAGTAGTTAGTAACTTAGATGGGCGAATGATAGCTGGACAGGAAGAGTCTTGAACAATCGGAGACGATAAAAAGTTGAGCGCATATAAGGGAAAAGAGCATCCCGAAAGCGAACAGCGCCGGAAAAAAGAAAAGCAGCTTCCACAAGCAGCGGACGACAGACATTCGGTGGGACAGACTGGAAGAGCAGTGGTGGGCGGAATGTTCGACGAACTGAGGGAAGCAGCAGGAGAGACAAGCTCCTAAAAGCGTTTCCTGTGTTTGTAACCTCATCAACCTACGGTTCAGTGGAAGATTCGATGCTGAAGCCATTGTGCATTCGTCACACACCAGAGAGAAAAAGTGAGACAATCAGGCCATCGTGAGTTCGATATGTACGATAATTTTTAGTTTTGTGGAAAATAGGAATAAAGCCTCAGCACGTGCGCAACAAGCACGAAGGAATGACAGAGGGGCAACGGGGTGAGTTGACAGTCCAAAGTAGTCAAACGCGACGAGAAGAGCTAGGTCTCGTTGCCATGCGCTCCTTGTTCTGTGGTATTTCTTTGTAGAAGTAGCGCATTACCTTTAACGGTCACACCATCTCACACACTGTGACTAGAAGACAGACGACCCACCAGACTGAAGAATTGCTCTATCGAACCACACAACAATGACAGTCATCGGTTCGTCGTTTGAAGCATCAAGCCAACCACATACAGTCAAAGCGTGATACCGTCCTCCTTTTGAGAGGGGATAGTACAGTTGCGTCCAGCAGGCGCTCCTGCACTACTGGTAACAAGCTCGTCTGAAATCCAAGCACGGCAAATGACATGCTGCTGACGAACCTGGATAGGAGTGAAACTCAAGCCCGGCATTCCAACTGGAATAATTGCGCGGAACGAGATTATTCAAACGGAGATGAGGAGTGAAAATCCCATAAATGCAGCGGATAGTCATGCAATACTGGTACGATGTGCGCGTGTGACGACGGCGAGTGTTGTCCACTTGCTGGACATACCAATCAGCCGTAGCACATGCGCTGGGGAAGTTGCTCATGTGCGCACAACGGCAACGTGATTTAATGAAGTTTCGTGGTGCGAGAAGGCGAAATTTCGTCACAATGAAGGAACCGAATAAAGCATCATCCTTTTTGTAAAGAATTCACACAATTCGGTCCACCTTGCCATCAAGTTTCAAAGTGCTCTTTGCCTTTTCTTGAAACGTCCATCTTCTTCTTCGTTCAGCAGTAGCACCCTTTCGGTGCCTAACTGTCACGCCACCCGTAGGAAGCATGAGGGCTGGGATACTGCCAGCTTGCCCAAGCCTAGATAGGGAAAGTCGAGAAGCGGAGGTCGGGTTCGAACCACGGACCTTTCGGTCAGTAAACTCGCGCTCTAACCACTGAGCCATACCAGTTCATACTAGTAACAAGCTCGATTTGAGGAGAAAGCCCTACAGGGAGTATCTGTGATCAGTGAGGTTTCTCCGAACCTCTGGAAGTGAAGAAGACACAAACAAGCCTTTCTCAAACAACAAACGAATTCCCACTAAAATGGGACGATGCGAGAGATGTAGGTTGCTTAGGATTTTCCAGTCACCAGGATATTCACGGAATAGCTGAATATCACAACCAACTCACTGGCAGGTGGAGCACATCGTTGCAGCTGTTCACAGCACGATCTCAATCGATTCAGTTCGGTCACCAAACGCTAAAGAGGAAAAGGGGGAACGAAATGATGAAAACACTAGATGAATGTAATGGTGCGAAGCAGTGGATTTCGAAATAGACTATCCCATGAGAGCAAAGCTAAAGTGACCTTGACGTGCAATGCAGCTGCATCAGTGCAAAGAATAGACGGGGAGTACCAAGTTGGAATTTAGCCAACAGTTTACTAGACGTTCTGATTGGCTGAAACCGAGCGCATCAAACCACCAAAGGGAAACTTGTTTTTGGGAGCAGAGTCCATCAAATCATAGTTCCAGGCTGGTTTAAAGTTATCAATAAGAGACATATTCATCAAGCGTGAAGTTTACACTGATATCCGTCATTGTGAAGCACTTCAGTTTGACTGAGATTATGAAACATCAGGTTTTGATAAACGGACTTAAAATCGAGATTTTGGCGGCCCAGAAAACGGTTATGTACCCCATGATACCGGTTTGAAGCACCCATAAGTGAACATTTTGTGCAGCCTTTGACCATCCATCACTCACCAGCAACTCGGAATATATGATAACTTAAAACGTGTAGAATCCTTGTCATGGTTTCGTTCATCATAGTTTGATAGGTGACCTTGAAGGGGTCAGATCTGGAGGTAAAACAGCTTTTCTGTAATGTACGGTGTTTCTCAAGTTCAGATTTGCTTGTAGAGCTTACTTCACGTAGACCATGTAGAACCATGAACTAAGTAGAATAAATGTCTTGGGTTGTTGTACTCCAAACCAACTCTCATCAGTTGGATCAATATGTGCTGTAGGGAAGTCGTACGAACTCCGAAGTTCATGGCCATAAATTGGGATCCACCGGCAGAATTGTTTCGACTGATGCCAACAACCGTAAACCTGTTGCCAATGGACAGCAAATCCTCTCAGAAGAATGCCCACATTCAAAGCATACGGTGTAATAGTACAATATAAGTACAAAAATAGTAAATCGAGAGGAGAACTAACTGTACATGGTGGCCTGATAAGGCAAATAATGATACAAAGGAACAAATTACCGTCTTTTCCCTCAATGTTGCCGAGAGTTCATCACGAACGCGACGCAATTCCGCTTCGATCGCATCCGCTCGTGCATTGGCTTGCGTTGCTGCCTGGCGGGCGTCTGCCGCCTGGAGCCGTTGGGTTTCCGCTTGTGACCGTACATGACCAGTCAGCCGTGTTTCTTGTTCTAGTTCGGCCAGACGGTCCACCAGGACTTTGTTGTCTGTTTCCAGTTTGGCGCAACGCACTCTCAGCTCCACTGCCTCGTCCGCACGTTTGCGCAACTGGTCCATTGTGGTTGTCAGATGAGAGGCTGCGGTAAGTTCCTCACGAGCTATGTCTAATTCATCTTTCAAATGGACCGCTTCCTCGGATTTACGCATTAAGAGCTCGCACTAAGTGGACAAAATTGGGGAATACCTGGTTGAAATGAAGTTTGGTATAGACGGCAAAAACAGAGAATTGTGGCGACATGAAGCGATAAACGGATGGGTAGTTTAAAAAAGGGAGACTGGTTAGAGAATAACTAATAGCCCCCATAGTTAGACAGCTCTCGCTGTCATCCCGGTAAGTACCACGGCCCAAGTCTTTAGGAACCTGATGTGGTTTACTACTCAAAACTCCCGGCTTGAGATGCCGATTTGTGCGCTCGTATTTGTTGCTACCTGAAACCTAGTTTTGTTTGCATTATATCATTTAACATATTCTATTGTTTCTTGATTTTCCACTAGATATATTCCATGACTACAGAATCAAGGCTTGTGGGAGTCCCGTCTGGTTCACCTCTCATTTGGGTTGCCGGCTTGTCACCGTAGTTTCCCTTTTGGATCCGTCTTGCTTCAGCTAGCTACCTACGTCTGGCATCCTATTTTGCGTGATGTAAGGCGTGAATAGGGTGGATTGTGTTCAAACACGAAGGGCGCTTCCGGGGCGAGCCTAAGAGATTGGGCTTGGCCAGAATGTCTCACGCCGGTTACGCATGTTGGGCTGTTTTCAGACTAATCGGATGTAGAAAATGCCACTAGACACACACACATGGTACATAAAATGACAAGAAGCTAAGACTGGACAGGATGTGTACACCTGTGGCCTGATGAAGAACCGAAATACCAATCCAACTAAGCCAGCCGAACAGGGAAAAACATTACGGATCGGATTATTCAGAGGTGGGACAATGAAAACCGACCTTTTGACGCAGTCCTTCAACAGTCGTTTGTGAATCGGCCAGTTTGATTTTCACCTCTTCTTTTTCTGGGGGAAGAAATACAAGACGAAGTAATGAACGAAGAAGACCTAGAGTTACCGACTCTAGAGAGCCAAAAAAGACGACGAGGCAAGTCCCATCACGGAAAGACACTCGCTTACCGGTTTCCACGCGGTACAATTCGTTGCGCAATTTGGTCAGCTGATCCCGTAACTGACCAATACGAACCGAGGCGACGGTTGGACTCATTGAGATTTCGGCTGCCGGGCCTGGTAAGCCAGTCTCAGCGGAGGAAAGGAGCAGGTTGGCCGAAATATCGTGTTCAGTGGAGTCTCTGATAGTTTGATTCTGAGCACAACGCGCTTGCTCCAGTTCCAGTTGAAGACTAGTGTTTTCTCCTCGTAGTGTCTCGACCTGGAAAGCATTTCCGAAAGGTAAATAAATTGAACGACCTGGACGACGTTAGAAAAGGTTCAACCATCGCGACTAAATGTAGCAACATGCTTGCGAAGAAACACTCAATGCCAAAATCCAGAAATCCGCGTCCACTGATCTTTCCCCGAGGTACTATCAAGACTAGGGCGAAGCTATCAACTGGGTTGTCGTTCAAGGCACCAGGCAAACCAACCACATCGCTTAAGTGTGAACATGTTCGCCTGTTCAGACGTAAAAATTCAGATGCGTCCAGCGTGCGCTGGTAGAGTAGAGGTAACACGCTCGCCTCGCATTTCAGATGTGCGGAGTTCAAACCCTGGCACGGCCAAGGATATGTACTGCTGATGTCCAGTGCTTTCCCTTTTGGTGTGGACTCACCAGAATAATTGCGCCAGAACAGGAGGATGACTGTGTAAAAGAGGGTGATGTGATCATGAATTCTACCGGGGTACGTCATACTTGGACTGGCTCTCTTTCTGAGTAGCGCAGACTGATTAGCGACCGACCTTACTGAACACTTTGCAGAGAATGATCCCCTTCGGAAGAACATCTAACGGAGGTTACTGCTTAGGTGCTTACGATATCACAAATTGATCGAAGTTTTTACCTACAATCTTTTGATTTACCATGCATGCAGTTAAGCTGGAATTTCATTGCAACGCGTTTGGTTCTATTTCATGTTCATGAGCAGAGGTCCTCATCAAGGAAGCAATGTTTACTTTCATCGCAAGTTTCTCTAAGAACATCTCAACAAAGCCGTACGCGAAAAACTCGGTAGTACCCGAAAAGACTGACTTACCCCTCCTTCCTCCGAAAGGAGACATCACAATATCAAGTCACTTTGTCACCAACCCCTCACCCATCAAAGTCACATCCACGCTATGCAGTCGTTCGAAGTACAATCCACTAGAACCAGGCAGAGTTTCCACTCACCACAGTTCCGGACTTTTTCAGGCGTACATGAAATTATTTCATAATATTTACGTGATAATGCCATTAGGTTGTACGCCAAAAACTCACCTCATAGGGTACAAAAATTTATCCGACTTCACTCAGGTTTACCGGTCTACTGGCACATGGAATAACAGCTGCGTTATCCCACGACAGAAGTGAGTTCTCCGTTACTTGACTTGACTAGTTGTACATGGTGATACCATTACCAAGCAGACTTGTGCTCGAAAGTCTGGCGGCAAGGTACGTAAGACTACCAGAGTAACCCGACTTTCAATGAACAAATCGCCATGTATGTTCCAGCCTTTATTACGGACGGACGGAAGTTTGTGTTACTCAGACTGTGTCCTGTCTGGTGTGAGACTCCACGAGTTTCGTGTAGTTCAAGGGATCCAGGTGTAGGAGCAATTAGAAGACCATCGGGTCTAGTCCACTTGTGAGAACGTTCCTGGAAACGGAGCGTTCATGACGGCCACGGCTATGACAGAACGCCTGAGGCCCGGATTTCCGGAGACAGCTTAAGAAGTTTATGAGAACCAGGTTGTCAGTGCTAGCAACACGAAATGACGAAAAACAACCACCCGAAGTGAGTCATATCGTGGTCACATTTTGAGCGCATGACCGATTTTATTGCTGTCACAGTCATTCTTGGCCGAAGTTTGTCAATTTCTGAATATGGACGGCTAACATATTGGAAACAAGGGTCATCGGAGTAGCCAGAAGCAATGAGAACACCGTAGTGGATTTGAGAAAGAAAGTTGAATCAGAGGCAGTGACGATCCAAAAAGAATACCCTTGTTTTGACCAATAATCACTACGTCCGGAAGTTCGACTTCGTCCTTAATCGTCTTCGAATCGGTGGCATATCGGCTCCCATCGTTGCAGTCGCATCCTTCAGACCGGGGGACCCAAAAGTCCACGCCCACTTTCAGGACTTTGGAGACCGGGATTCAAACAACCCCCATCTTTCCACATTCTCGAACATTCTCAAAAGGGACCAAACCTGATCTGTCCAATGGTAACGCGCACCGGCGGTGAACTTAGTCACAAGCTCAACAGGCGGTCCGGTATGACTCGTTTCTGGCAGTTTTCTTGGAAGATTTCGTGCGGCTATCTAAGAGTTTGCTTTGAAGTCATACCGTATGCCGCATACAAACGATTTTACGGCCACGTGCATTCAGACGAAAGGTCGAAAGAACTGTAATTCAGTCCCACTTTGCTACAAAGTACACAAGACATTCGGTTCATACGCTGGGAGTGAGCAAGTACTGTTGATTCGAATCACTGTCACGGCTGGACGGTTAATTTTACATTCAACACATTTGAATAGTTATTGGAAAAAAAAATGACAGAGGGATAAACGGTTACTCACCAGTTTTTCCAATTCATGGCATTGTTGGGCGAGGGCCTCTTTTTGAAACGACAAACGTTTGCAATCATCCACAGCTGAGAGTAACTGTGAGGCGAACAAAACATAGATAAATTACTTATACAAATAGGTGCGGAAATCTTTGAAAAAAATTGCCCACGGAAGCCGAATCAAAACATCTTATTCCACTACAATGTGTTTTGACTTTAAACGTTCATGATTGTCAATCTAGATTACATGATGCGGAACGTAAAATCGCTCGGGTAATTACTGTAAAAAACTAATGACAAGTTGGTTCACCCAAAGACTCTAACTAGAAGAGATAGATACGGATGGAATCAGATGAAAAGTGGAAACAACTGCCGCTCTGCACATTGGGAGATTCAAGCAAATCGAACCAGGTCACAGTAAACCTTTCTGAAAGCAGCCACATCTCCACAAATATCGCTTTTAGTCGCACCAAATGCCTCTGGGGACCAACCACCATTCTGGTGGCAATAACCCTAGCAAATTCCGTGCAGATCAACCAGCTGCACTTATCAACTGAGGGGAAAACTCAGACGCAGATAATCAATGAGAAGGTAACTCCCTCTGGTTTGAAGAAACAGTTCCACGTACATCAACCGCTGCGGACAGATAAAGCGGCGAACGTATGACCAGGTTGATGAAACTGATTAACCCGGAAACAGCAGTGGCTACAGCAACATGCAGTACAACAGAGACGATGGAACCAGCACAGTGGCCTAATGTGATTGCAGCTAGCGCAGGGGACCGGGATTTATTCGAACGCAGTTCAGGCACTTGGGCAAATCGGCAAGCGAATGAGTGAGTCCCGGAAGGTGTAGAAGACAGGATTACATGAAAATTTTATGGTGTGATTGAAAAAGTACGCTTTTGATTGACTGGTTACGACTGCAGAAAAAAACAGCAGCTGTTGATGGGGGTTCCAGCGATAACAACAATGAAGAACATCCTATTTTCACAGAAGCGATGTGTTTCACTAGACCCCGCAGCTTTCAGCTTTCAGTAGCGGCCTTCTTGACGAGTTCCATGCAGCGATCAGCTTAGAAGGTTTGTATTGCATAAAAACTCACTCTGACGTGACGTTATACTGAGGTTTCGTCGCATGTAGCCAGCATGAAGAACCAGAGGTTAGTATAAAATGCCGAAACAGGTTAAACTTGCCCCATGTACATAACATACCATATCAGTGCAGGCAGTAAAACCAGTTACTACCATCGCAGCAAGCAGAAATGTCCTAGTAAACATTGAGAACTTTACTACGAAAACACACACTACGCCTTAGTACAACGATGGTAGTCGTACGCATGAGTTGTGACTGAACACGTGACTGAACATCAGACCAACATGAAGCTCACGAAGATCTCGTGCGATGATAATCTGAGCGATCGATAGCATTACAGAAAGAAGACGAGAAAATCACTGTTTTCATAGGCATCCTATTCACATTGGTCGTCCTCGCCAAAACCCTGTTGTTCGTTTGTGGACAAAGTGACCGTTGAAACGCATTCGCGCTTTGTGAGGGTAAAACGGATACTTCTTCAGAACATTTGAAATAAAACCAAATATACTTCTCCCGACTGGCGCAGAACAAGGGTTCATGGTTGGGGAGGGAGAGGATAAACAACCTTTGACAACCATACAAATAAACGGTATCACATGTACCGTACCAAGTACAGTAGATGGAATTTTCTCATACACAAAACCGTTGCCTTTTTAGCAACATCACCTCTCCACAAGAATCACATGAGGGCGTTTGAATCAAAGTTCATGCGGAATTACTTTCAGTTTCATCAGCACCATTGCCGAGTTCAAGAGTTCCCTTGTGCGTAACAAGCATATGAAAAAAAATCGTTCAGCTGTAGCACCCTTTCGGTGCCTAGCTGCCATGCCACCAGAACGAAGCACGAGGGCTGGGATACTGCCAGGTTGCCCAAGCCCAGACAGGGCAAGTCGAGTGGCAGAGGTCGGGTTCGAACCACGGACCTTCCGGTCAGAAAATTCGCGCTCTAACTACTGAGCCACCTCGCCCCCTAACAAGCATATGAGGAGTGTACCATGCTGGAACAGCACAAATTCGACTTTCGGCAGCGTAGGACGGCATCGGTTATAGCTAACACAGGCACATCTCGAGGCATACGTGGACTGCAACCTCAACTGAACCGTCAAGTGCCCGAAACCCGTAGTACCAAGTCTCCAGTTGAAGATGACATGGCAGAGGTATCAGACCTAGCATTAGCCCACCAGAAACACGCGATGTACTTACAGATCCAACACCAAGCCAGAAAATCTGGATCAGAACTGCTACCGACTACGAATTGTCAAAAAAGTGGCTTTATTGGCACTACACACCCATTCAGCTCAATGTCCTCCCTGTTCTCCGTGTATGTGATGAAAAGACTTCCGGACAAAGACCTTCCAGTTTAGAAGGTGTACTCCTTGGAAAACGAACCAAGTAACTTGTCATTGATAGGTTTCGACGATGCCATTTCGTCAGACCAATAGCTGTCGCATGCGCGTAAACATTGTTACCGATTGAGAATTCATTGATTCGGAAGGCCTTGGTAAACAAGTGTTGACATGTCTCTGAAACTCAAAAGCATTCGTTACATGTATGTTTTATCGAGGTATCCGTTCTCAGGGTGTAGACACGGTCATCTTGCGACCCCTACCCGGTGTCCACAAACTGGACATCCGCATGTTTAGATGAACCATAGGGTGACTACGAGTTCTGCCGTATCTCAGGCCGTCTAAACTGGTACAGAAAGGCCTGTTTTCAGACACTGACAATGAGCCATCCACTCAACCCCGCACTGACGATGTCACCTCGATTGGTGATGAAACGTTTGCAATCCAACTGCCCAGCTCGGCGAACAGACCGACAACCAAGCAGCGCACCCGAGCTACCTATATTTCACAACATTGCCAATGAGCCAATTCGTATTCACCCTTAAGATAAGTAAGTGCAATAAAAAATCTACCTGCAACACCAATATCACACCTTATGTCAGAGCAATGTCAGTGCGAGTTCTGCGCGTGAGCTCCAGATTGCCCCGGGATACAAGAGTTGCGACAGGGGCTGCGGATGAGGTAAGGATACAAGGAAAGCACTTCAAGCAGTAGGATTACAGCCACTTCAGCTGTTTATCCAAATTATACGAAGGAGAGCCGTGGAGTTGGATTGTAGATTGATGTGGAAGAGGAGTGGATTTACAAAAAAAGACGAGCACAAATAATGCAAACGGAAAGACATAGATTCCTTGGATGAGAGTCGAACCAGCGACCTCTCATTTACCGGGCGATTGCCATAACAAAAGAGCTATCGCCTAAGCTGTCCAGCGTCGCACCAAAGTTCCACATTCACTCACCATTCGCGAGACTTCGTGTTCGAGTCACATCCAAGAACGCAGACTTTCCGTTTGGATTACAAGTGCTTGGGTCCATATTCAAGAACTGGATCTTGTGAAGTAAAAGTTCTGCACACAGTCGTACTTTTATAAGTTGACAGCAACTGCTGTGCCTACAGCAGGATAGGCAACCATCCATACGGAGATCTCGAGAATGGTAACTGTCCCTAACATTTGACACGACCTGGCTCCTTCAAAGTAAGGCCAGCTACCGCCCACTAGTTGAGTCGGTGAGGAATCCGACTTTCGCATTACAATGTAGCGGGTTTTGCTTGCCACGGAGATGCTTCGGAAGAGAGTACAACTTATGAGACAAAGAAAAGGTCGTGTACCAATGAACCATCACGCCTTAAGCAGCTGATTACTTCTCAGTACAATACACGCAGTGCGCTTAACCGAGGATTGCCCGCAATAAAACCAGGTTTGTGTTTCACTAAGAACAAAGCAATCAAAAACGACAAACCAGGGGAGTGGATCGTGAAATTAACCCTTTCCCCCGTAAAAATACCATCCTCAGGTAAAGATCACCTTCAAGGTTCTTCAAATGCGGTCAGTATCCGGGGAATGACAATGCATCGGAAATAAAACGTGAGGCGCAAGTCTCATGGTACGACCTAGAAGACTGGTAAACACAGCCGAACCATACTCCGATTCGTGAACAAATGAAAATAGCCGTAAGAGAAACCGTGCTTGTTTCTTAAAAAGAACGTCGCTGGAGATCAAAGAGGTTTCTATCTTGGGGTATTGCTTACTGGGAAGGAGTCGGCAAGACAAAAAAAAGTATATTTGATAATGCTTCACTACAACGCTGTTTAAAAGGGAATATAATTCTGACTGACAAGATTCCTTCCGGATTTGTGTCTTCATTATCATCTAGGAGATACTTGAGTAGACGCTGCTTATTTGAGTTAAACCATTCGGACAATAACGCAAGCAAAGGCCGTCAATCCGAAATAGAGTTAGGTAACAGCCTTACATGCGTCCAATCCGAATAAGTAACTCAGCAGCAAAGGAACTTCCGGAATTTTGTTGCAAGGGCGAGAATCGTGAAGAGGAAGTCCAACTGTTTGGAAGCTGACTGTATGGTGACCTGATGAAGCCGTGAGAGCATTCATAATGTGCGGCAACAAATGAATAAACCAACACATGTAGGCTTATGTCTGGTGATTGTGGACATCTTGGCTGAACGACAGAAGTAGGCAGCATGAATCAGACTCACTGGGTAGTAACATGACCCAGCGAATCGACCGAATGAGTTTCGACTTCACCCTATTTCTTCCTCGAACATTGCTGCAACATTATCCCAAAGTGAACAATTTCTGTCTGAATGCTTTTGTCTTCAAACACCTGTCAGTAAAGGTTAAGATTTTCATCCAGCGGGTAGAATGATCTGTTTCTCAAAGAATAACCATGTCTTTTAGATGACAGCCTGAAATTCATGAGTCACATTTGTGGGGGTTTGCAAAAACAGACCTGAGATATACCCACATGAAGTCATGAACTGATTCCTTAGGTTGCTATTACAACAGCTTCGTCCCAAAATAGGAGATAGCCTGTCACCAAACCTTAAGAGCCGCCTTTTAGGGGTCCATAGCAAGGTCTGAAGTTCGTAAAAGTTTTATGTAAACCCTATTACTGTTGGCACCCATTAAAGCGGTGAGAACTGCCTGCACAGTTGACCTCATTTCTCGGTATGCTGTAGAACTACGTTGATAACATCGGCATTAAATCAGGGATGATATGTGTTCACCGGCTGAACAAGGGGAGTAAATTGCGTAACTATGACGAATAATCAAACTGATGTCGAACGGGCATGAAATAAAAACTTGAATATGAAATCATGTTTACATAATGCAAACAAAACGTCAAAACGCTCTGGGATTCGAATAGCGTGCCTCGCCTAATGTGGTTCGTATTCAAAACTATACAACTCCTCGTTTAGTCCGTAACAATTCGAACCCATAGCCTTCGACGATATCAACGTCTGGCCTACAAGGGGTGCCACATGAGAAGCCAATTGATGACGCTGACAGATTTCAGCTGTTAAGTCCATTAGGCAAAAGTGTGACGAATGAATATGGAACGGAAGAGTTGAGGTAAGGTTGACGGAAGCTCAGTCGGTAGAGTACTCACCCAGGAATCGAGACGTCGCAGGTTCGAGTCCTGTCCTCTGGGGGGGGGGGGTTTCAGTTTGTTTGCATTGTGTTTATTTATGTTCATATTTGAGAATCAGGTGGAAAAAATACACTATTCCTGATGGACAGTTTTTTTCATGAAGTTGAGGCCGCCAGAAGAAGAAATACAATCATTTGCATACCGATTTGGTTTTTAGGGGAGACTTACCTGGAACCCAGCTGAATCTCTCGTTTATGAAAGAGATTCAGCTGGGTTCCAAGTGAGTCTCCCGTCAAAACCAAATCGGTATGCAAATGAGTGCATTTCGCTAATTTCGTACAATTTGGGTTCAAGTAGAACACAAGGTTGACGGAGACTCGGGGACTGCGCCTACGTGATGAGCCTCAAGAAGGGCGAAACCGTTCGTAGGCTGTCGAAGAGTTTTCATAAACCTTATGAGTAGTGTATTACGTCTGTACTTCTTGTTTAGTTATTGATTGTCGTTCCGAAGCATCCAGAATGCTTCTCCTAGCATTGTTTGCTTCGGGAGCTCTCGTAAGAGAGATGTACGGAACCAAAAAAGGATTTGGAAAAGACATGATTGGGGAAATGTACATCAAGCACTCCAGTCCAACCACAGGTCGACCATACAGCCTGGCCTAACGTCTATTGGAACCCCGTGGGTAATTAAACTTATGGGCGACAGAAAGATGTTGGAGCGATCACTTTACAGAAATGACTATCCCACAGAAGGAAAACACCACTTTTAGTTGGCCTCTAAAAGCGTATTTCCAAGGTAAACCACACCGTACAAGAGACCCCCCCATTTGGCCAGTCCATTTTGCTGGTGCCTGCAGAGGGGGGCACCTGTATTGAAGCAAACGACATGCACAGTAGTAAGGCAAGAAAAACATATACACCACAGGAAGACCAATGTCTTTGAAACAGAACGTCAGAGTGAAACGGGGAAGCAGCCAATTAGAGCAAAAAATCGAAGTATCAGCACCATCAAAAACGAAGCCGAAGAGCTACGATACAACACAGTAATGGGAACAGGAAGAGCAGGGATGAAACAGAGGACCCGGGATAGAAGCTAACTTACAAGTTCGTAGTGAGATGCGCCATATGGCTAGCGGTTATGAAAAATGCAACAAGGAACAGCATGAACAACTATGAATCGCACGATTACAAATGATCTCATCGACCGTCACGTGATGCTATCAGCCCAGTCACCATATTTGCTGCATACAGTGGAGCGTGTGGGCGGAAGCAGACGCACCCCTTCTACTTCTTCCACATATTCGTTCCTCTCCCCCCCCCTCTGCTTACTGCGTTGTCAGCAACATCTCCGTAGTACAACAGTACAACAGTGAAGCAACAGTGTTCTCCGTTGGTGTTGCTGTCAATGATGATGACGATGATGATGAACGGCAATGTTTTCGTGATTTGACGGTTACGCGATCACAGAAGCAGGGTGAGTTTGGGAAAAGTGTTCCCTAACAAGGTCAGTAAACAGAATTAGCGTCACCGCTTCCCAGAGGCAACATAATCCTCTGGGTATAGGGTAACCTAGACATCCGTGGTGTATACTCAAGATAACGACTCTGTATAATAGAAGGAAAAAACTAAAATATCGTAACACCAACATATCTCTCGAAGAGAGTACTTTAAGGAATAAAGGGTATTTACCTTCCATGAGGAGAGCTTTATTCGGGAAGGAGACCGCATATTGGGACAATCATACCATGGAACGATGTCCTGCAATCCCCAAGGCAGTTGTCTTGGTTGATAGGTGTCATTATGCTTCCTGCGTCCTTCTCGACATCCTCTGTTCCGTGTCCAACAACATCCAAGTATTTCCTACTGCTCCAGTTTGAAGACGTCCGAACAACTGCGCATCACATCACTCTCTTTTGAACAGTTCTGCGCCTATCCTGGCGCAATTATTCTGGTGAGTCTACACTGAAGGGGTGGGAAGCACTGGACTCGAGTGTCACCCTTATTAGACCTGATCAGCAGTGCATATCCTTGGCCGTGCCAGGGTTTGAACTCTGAACATTTGACATGCGAGAAAAGCAAGTTACCGCTACTAGACTAGCGTTGGCTGGACGCACCTGTATCATCACATGTGATGGTGTTCACGCTTGAGTAATACAATTGGTTTGCCAGATGCCAGAATCATTGCGCCAGGCCAGGAGGAGGACTGTTCAAACAGCATCGATGTGAATGCGAATCCTACAAATCCCACCCACCACTAACTGCGGGCTTGTTATAATCAACGATCCCCACATCGATCTGTTCAAAACTGTCGGTCAAGGTCCATCCACTGAGTTGTTCTGATCCATTTCGTTTCCCGATTTCAACAGGTCTCTCAAATCAACTACCTGCGACGACTGCATTAAAGAGATTTGGGGTTTTCGTGCCCTTCCTAAGTTTAACTCTGCAGATTCACCTAAGCATACATGAAAACTTCACTTCGGTTGACCAAACAAGCCCAATGCATCAACAAACCACGAGTGAAACTTAGCTCGAAGGTGAATCGATGAAACTTTCTTCAAACAAGAAGGCCAGTTCGACAAAGATCGAATGACAAGGAATCCACAAGCGGGAAAACTATGTGAATAACTTACCCGGCCGTCTCCATTGTTCTGAAAGACATCTGATACTGCTGTGTTCAGGCGAACGGATGAAGTCATCAGCTGAAAGTCGATAACAAGTTTGGTGAAGTAGGTCCAGAAAGCAAACAAGACGATTAGTCCAGTAAACGAAAAGCGGGACTAGAAGAGTATGAGCTGGTGAGAGCACACTAACCAATAGGAACTGCCCACATATTGGGTGACCGATCATGTGATTGCTCACAGTACATGAATGCCGCACTGAGTGTGTCGGTGGGTGTGCAGAATTCCGTTTGTAATAGACGCACAGGTTGTAGGAGTGTGTACATTTTCCGCCATGAAGACGCACACGCACAGATATAGTGCAACGTAGCTTTACTTCTGTGAAGAGCATACAATAAGGTGAGTGTGGCAATTTGTATCGCAGAATAACTTCCATTCATAGATCATATGGTACCCACAATTTTGAAAATCAAGGGAGTTGTAAACAACTGCAGATAGTGTAGAACAAATAAACCTCGGTTGAGGTCTGCACTGAATCCCATGTTCCCACTAGAAACATCTCCAAGTGCGAAGATCATTGGCTGCCCCTGTCTGGAGAAGGGAGAGTCATTTCAACGGGATGCGACACCCATGCAACCTAACCATTCGCCTGAAGGCAGCAGGTCGTTGGTTAAGGCGCGAATTTACTGCTCGGAAGGTCCGTGGTTCGAACTCGACCTCTGCATCTTGACTGCTCCTGTCTAGACTTGGGCAACCTGGCAGTATCCCAACCCTCGTGTTTCCTTCGGGTGGCATGGCAGCTAGATACTGCGAGAGCGTTACAGCTGAACGTACGGTTTTGCGTTTTTATTTCAATAGTCGTTTATTTTCACACAACCAAGCAAACACACTGGATACACGAAAGAGAGATGTGCACGGTCCCAGGGACGATCCGAACGGAAAATGGACTTCCGAGAGGTAACAGTGCGGGGGCGGATAGCGTCACAGGTAGGATGAAGACTAGATATTCTATAGATAAATAAATGGATAGTCAGGTTTGTACAAACTGTAACTTTTTTTTACAAACTGACACTGGTAACTTATGTATGCTTCATGAATAAACAAAATTCCGAGAATTTGATAGCTTTGAGAGGTTCCAAAAGCGAGGTCTCCCGGGGCCTACTGTAAATCACAAAGACAATTACTACTCTGCCATTTCAACATGAAATTCTCTCCCTCTTGATAGTACCGTTCTGATATTCATCAGCGAACCAAAAACACAGGGAAAACATATTAAGAATATAATATAATAATCGTTCAACTGCAACACTCTTTCGGTGCCTAGCCGCCACGTAACTTGAAGGAAGCAGGAGGGCTGAGATACTGTCAGGTTGCCCAAGTCTAGACAGGAGCAGTCGAGATGCAGAGGTCGGGTTCGAACCACGGACCTTTCGTTCAGTAAATTCGCGCTTTAACCACTGAGCTATTCCGAGCTCCGCAGAAAAACAAAGGGTAGTACGGAACAGGTGTGCGAAGTAGCTGGCCCTGAACAACACGGTTGAAGGGGTTAAAAAACGTATTTGAAAGCGGAACCCAAGAAAAAACGAAAATGGACTGAAGTAACGCACTTGTTGAATGGCCTCCATGAGTACGTGTTGCACAGACTCTTCCAGGTGCATAATAGCCTCTATGTAGGTGCTTTTGTTCTCGCAGTTAACCGCGCAGCCGAGAACAAGCTGAAGCAGACGGAATGCTTCATCCTCTGCGTTGTACTCCGCTAACAGAAAAGATGTGGCAAACACGAAAGGTATGCGTTAAATAGAGAGAAGTTCGGAAATGAGATAATATAATCCAGTAGTCCATAAAAGTGGAAAAAACACGAATACAGGCAAGTTAGATTTCCCGAATTGATTTACAGCTGTCGATGGGATAATCTTCCCATATGACTTGTCTGTATTCACTCCAAAAGGTTGCGATTCTTTGTGATAACACGGTGTGTTAGACCTGTAAGACCTGTAAGTTACTCACGACGGGACAGAGTCCAGGAGTGATATTAACGGGGTGATGGCTAACAGCGTACAACTCTGCGTCTGTAACTGTGAAATAAACAAGAAACTGGATGGAGTGAGATACCTGGCCCATGAATCGACGAGAAATTCAGCTAATTACATCAGGATAGATTTTCTCTACCCCACGGGGAAACTGGTCTACGAGAGAAGATACACAGCAGAAGATTTGTTCCCCATATTAGAACGTTTTAACCAGGGGTTGGCACAGACTATCAGTAAACAAGCCCGAACGCGTTTCTAGTGAGGCTCTATACAGTCCAACTTTAAGGCCGTTCAACATTCCACAAAGAGTGTGGGGCGATGGGGATAAACACTCCGATTTCGTGTCTTTTGTCTTGGCAAAGCAGTCACCACATGACCAAGTCAATTTCGCTATCGGTCAAATAGAATGAATATTGAAACGAAAGCCCTTCGCTTCTGACCACTGATTATTCATAGGTGTTGCTCGGGTAAGGCGAGAACTTTAGATAGAAGAGTAACTCGTCTTGGCGACGGGGATGGGATCAATTGTATTAACGGCATTTTCCTCAGCTTAGTTCTCGGTCTGAGCCTTCCAAACTAGCGTTCACGTCAAAACAACCACCAAAGGTGCACAAGGTATATTAACGCCCAAAACGAAGTCCAGAACACTTGTACAGCGCTTCATATATATAGTGTAAGCGGCGACAACTTTCTGGAAATTCTGACGCCTTCTGGATGCGCCATTGGCAACCAGCATTCAGTCAATAGTGTGTCATGATTGGCTGTTGGGTCCAGACGTTCGACCAATCAGATCTCGGCTTGATGCCGGACCGGCAGGCGTCCCGAACTTTTGGCCAATCTTGCGCGGGATAGGCTTCTCGGCCGTAGCAGCGCCTAAATGCGAGCGGTAAAGCGGGATCCGTGTGGAATTCCGCCTAACAAAAGGTGAGCCCAAACCTTAAAGACAGAGACATTCATGAACCAGAGTTGTTGGTAGGACTGGAGGTCGTACGAACCAATGTCAATAGGATTGTTGTGTGAAATCGTCCCGAGAGAGGCCAGAAAGTTCCTTTGATTGTTTAAAACGGGGTCAGATATTTTCCTTAACTGTCTTTGGTGAATAAGAGCCTGCTGAAGTTAGAACCATGGGAACCTGGTACAGTGTTCCCCAAAGGAGAACCACCCACTTGGAGGGACAGCAACAGTGCTCTGTTGATTAAAAAAGTTCTCGGAGTAGAGATAACCTCCCCAGAAGCTTCTTGTTATGTAGAATCCTGCGCCAAAATCCCATTACCGCTAGCAATTAGGCGCTGCTACGGTTACCTGCACGTGACTGACCAGAAGATCGGCCGCTTGCCGGTTCGGCATCAAAGCCAGCTTTGACTGGCCAAAAGTGAGGGCCCAACAGTTAATCATGATTTATTATCCGTTGAATACCGGTTACCAATGGCGTCCTAATTTCCAGAATGTCATCGCCTCATACACTTTAAATACGACGCACCGTACATGTGTTTTTGACCTGGTTTTGGGTGCTTATTATACGCTTTGTGGACCCTTGGTGGTCCTATTGCTGAAAATATTAGCTTGGAAGGATCAGACCGAGAACTGAGCTGAGGAATTACCGTTATTACACTTCTTTTATAGTGATTATGTACAGTTGAACGTAATTTCAACATATGTGTACGTCGATCTCTCTTTTTGCAGACCACTCTGCTAATAATGGAGTTCCCGGCGGAACTTCGCCAATTTATATTGTGCTGAAACGTTAACCGCCTAACCCTACCGAGGACCGCTTTGATACACACGACTACACCGTACGTCGACCATAAAACTCGTGTACAAGCTTCATTTTGGTGTAACCTTTCAAATTTTGTTATACCAGCCAGGTGATTCTGTGAGACCTGCATGTAACTGGACACCGTGGTGTGTCCAAAAAACCATGGGCCAAAAAGCTATGTATCAATGACAGTTCGACCTCAAACTGTACGAACTCACTCTCAGGAAGATCAGACTAGACGTGGATTTCCAAGTATGGTCAGACACAAACGATTAGTTGTGAGTTTACCTTAAACAATGATGTACACCACCGTGATCGCTCAACCAACTGAAATCAGAGTCAAACAGGTCACGCTAGATAGACTGACCCAAGAGAATTTCATTTTGTGTGCCACTATCCGAAAACCGACGAAGCCTACTTAACAAAGTGACAGAAAGGCGGCGGCGTACAAAGTAAGAGCCAGAGAAAGCGCCGAGAGAGTCGCCAGTGACCACATTACCAGTATGGTTGTACGGCAGTGAAGCATCGGTGTTCAACATTGATATCATGCTGTCGATGATGATTATGATGATGACAATACCGGTAAAAAAACATACAACCTGTCCTAAACTAAATGTACTGAACCAAACGTCGAAGTCCCGTTTAGCTTTGCATTCAATTTAACACATGTGTGATAAGAGACGCAATCAGATGTTTTGGTGTTCGTTGAGCACATACCGAACCAACAGGCCAGTACAGGCTCAAGCAATGTACCAAACAACACCATGCTTCTAAACTTGTGTGGTGCTGTTGCGCAACGCGAGAGTGGGGGATTTCTTAACTGAGCCGAAGTAGAATAACGACATGACTCTTTGCACTATCAATCCGCTGTCGAATATAGACAAAACTGACTCACATGTGGTAGCACTCACAGACCTGAGACCTATATGGTCAAGTGCTATTAGGACAAAGTAGGCTCTGAGACACACTGCGCACTTCAACTGGAGCGATAGTCAAAATGGTGAAGTGTGTTCGAACACTACTCATGGATTCTACGAAAATCAAATGTCGGTTTCACTCTTCTCAGAGGTAATCAAGTAAGTCTGGTCCCCGAATCTCCAACAACGCTAGTTCTTCCCTGAACACTAAACTGCGCGTATGTTGCGATAGAAGCTCGGTTGAAAACTGACTTGATATTGGCAGGTGACTCAGCTGAATTTCGCTCGTCAACATCAAAGTTTATTCACAAAACAGTGGTATTGAAAGTGATAGGGTCGATGTCCGACTCTTGTCTTCCCCTTTTTAGTAAATACTTGTCGGGCAACTCGGTCAGATGCGTTTCTGTTCAAAGCCCGCCCACAATAGTTCCTTGATCTCTGGGGTTTCCAGGAGTGAGTAGATAAGAAATGAGTAATTTTGAAAATTAGGTTTCACAGATTTAATACACCGTCCGAGCAAATCGCACCTTTTCAGTGTATGAGCATTCAGAGAGTGAAGGTAGTCATTCTCGCTATCAAAACTAGAGAACAAGCAGTCAATCATTCAACTGACCTATCGAAACCAGGTTTGGTAGCGGCCTCACGAGAATGGATTCATCGGGGACCTTGAAAACAAGTGATAGACAGGGGAAGATGTTCGTGAAAAAAAAAGGAAAACGGGGAGCAAAATTGACTTGAGTCCTGTTTCTGAAACTGAACAGACGGCTGCAAAGTTGAAAATGTAAGCAAAACGCTGGGACAGGCGGGACGAAAAAACAAAACAGCGATATTTGGTTACCAGCGAACAGCACAGGTGGTATCCGTTCGTGTCACAACCATACAGAACTGTAGTAGTTGTGCGAATTCTCCGCTGGTCAATGACTTGTCCTTCTGCATTCTAATGTGCGTTAGAATGCACAGTGAAGTGAGACTATGTGTAGTCGGACAGGGTGAGGATATAACAACTGTAGTTATATAAAACATCACAAAAGCATCGGAGAGTTTTCGTGACAGGACAAGAAGCACTGAGCAAAAAAGATTTGATTCGGGGTAGCCCATATTCTGGCCAATCAGAGCTCGGCTCCTCTAGTCCCTAAACGTTTAGCCAGGCATCCAGTTAGCGTAACGTTCGTCTCTTAGGGGCGACTTGTCTCGCGATAAGAACAAACCTCAAGAATGGAGGCCTATTGAAGTAGGACTTAGATTAGTTTCTTTGGCACGTTCCGTATGGTTTTCTGCCGCGCGCAAAGAGAATCACGTCAATCCCAGACAGGAAGGTCTCAGAGTCTTCAGTTATGCGGGAGGCTATGTTCAGGATAGAGTTATATGTTGTGGTCGTAATAGGTTTTAACTAGGTCTAAACAAGCATCGGTAGGAGAACGGATGACTGGTTGCGGCCATTTCAAATTGAGAGAGATAAACGCCAGTGGGATTACACGAATGTGGTGAGTGTTCTGAAACTGAGGGGTTCTCATCAATTGAGACTTCGGGCAAACAAACCACCCGACAAATTGCTATCTTCCGATCGTAAAAATGTGGAAAACAGTATTAGAAAAATTGAGAGTGGATTCCGAAACAACGGTCATTCGCACGGTAGCTGGGGAGGTGAAATGTGAGTTAACAGAGCTCCAAAGTATGCGCAACCCTAGCCAGGGAGACATCAAACTTTAACTTCCAATTATGACGTAGGAGGGAATAACTTATTGAGAAGCTTCCCAGCAAATGGAGTGAGGCAACCGAAAATCCCCGAAGCGAACGTACGGCGGCCGGAGACCTGGGTCGTAAAGTCTGCAGCTGAGTATGTACGCAGCAAATATCCTACACTACTTACCAAGTAACAGTAGATCAAAGATGCACACAAAAAACTACACGACGGCAGAGCGAAGGGAGTGAACTCACTTGAGCGAGAAACGCTTCAACCGCACATACGATATGTTCCAAATTCTTGATCTGGAAACAGGATGAAAACAACCGTGAATGGAACACCGCAATTTCAAGTGAGAACAAACTGCCACACATAAATACGAAAGTAGAAGCCGTCAGTTGCAAACCAAACGAGTGCCAACGAAACGTTCGAATGACACAGGTTCTCCCGATTATGATGCTGTTTGACCGTTCGAACTGCGTCACGGTTCAGTCAAATGGTTCTTAGGAATAATAAAACATTTTTCGAAGAAAAAAAGTTGATTGGACGTCGAAGCCTCACATCAACATCATCGTCAATCTGTCGCACAACACAGTGGTCCGATCGTGCTCGAAGTAACTATGGGTGAAAGGACCGATGGAAACCGTGCTCTGGTGCGGGGGGCTATCGTTGAAGAGATGGATAACAACAGATGAGTCTGAAACAAGCAGTAATGTGTGCAGGGTTGTCTACTTCATCAACCGGACATTCATTCATGTTTCCACTGTTTCGCGTGAAGTACATTTGCTAAAGTAAACTAGGTACGAACATTCCCGCGCATTGAATGATCCTAACTGCTTCTGGAACGATCCGATTGGTCTACATTGGTCTGCATAGAACGCACAGCACTTCAGATATTTTGCTATTGCTTTTGCCAGGATGTGGAAAAGGCACTAGAAGACCGCCGCACGTTGCCACTGCACTTCTCGTCTGCTGATTACTACTTAGTACAGAGGTAACGGTCAAAGCGAATTGCGTGGGTTACCGAAGAGGAAGCAGGTTCAAGCGATGGATGCCGACTTAGTAGAAACTGATATAACAATAGCCATTTAGCTGTTACACCTTCTCGGTGCCTAGCTGCCATGCCACTTGAAGGAAGTACGAGGGCTGAGATACTGTCAGATTGCCCAAGCCTATACAGGAGCAATCGAGATACAGGGGTTGGGTTCGAACCATGGATCTTCCGGTCAGTAAGTTCGCACTTCAACCACTGAGCTATCTCGGGCGAAACTTGAGTCCAGTACTCACCAGAATGATTGCGCCAGAACAGGAGGGGACTGTTCAAGTGAGAGTTATGTGAACGTAAATCCCGTAGCCACCTCCAACTAAATGAGGACCAAGTTGCGCTTATGTTGTATAGGAACAAAGCTATGAGGTGTACACTGCCCTGTTCATGTTGATTTTCAGTACATCGCCATTGTAACGAGCCACCCGACTGTCTAACCAATTGCAGGTAGAAGTAAAACTGGTTTTCATCTTCGGCATCATCTGTAAAACTGACCGAGCTAATTAAATCGTCCTAAGAATGACGAAACTGTAATAATTTGCTTTCCTTAAAAATACATAATCGACATAACGTCTGTAAACGTTACACCTAATGGTTAACTGTTGAAAAAACATGACCAACAGTCCACAACAACCACGGATACCGAATGTGAGTAAGATACGTTCGTTCAGCTGTAACACCCTTTCGGTGCCTAGCTGCCATGTCACCCGAGGGAAGCATGAGGGCTGGGGTACGGCCAGGTTGCCCAAGCCTAGACAGGGGAAGTCGAGAGGCAGAAGTCGAGTTCGAACCACGGACCTTCCGGTCAGTAAATTCGCGCTCTAATCACTGAGCTATCTCGCCCGAGTACGATACGTACCTTTATACAACTTCCTTTCAAGCGAGACTTTTCAAGCGGACAAGTGTATCGTGCCCTAAGACGATCGCTGCAGCGGACATTTCTACTGGCCATTCAACGCATCCAGCGCAATCAGAAAGGCAATCTTCCAGCTCGGCACAAAGGTCACAAAACCGACTTCAAGAATCACCCACAGAAGCTTTACACTCCTGACCAAAAATACCCCAAAAATAAAAATGACATGACTGATTCCATGTGAAATGTGTCACTGTAGTTGTGTCTTGACTACATCACAAACACATCAATCGCCAGAGAATGCAGCGTATGCAAGGGTTGACCTAACCTTTCGGCACTAGTCGGTCGAGCAAATCTGACAGATATTAGACGGACAACATTGGTCTGTACATTCCCCGTCGCCTCACAGGTTCGGCGCATACCATTAGATGAAGGTGACTGAGTTTATGGAAGGTCGACAATCTGGTTAAATTATGATGAAATTGGTCCAAAGCATTCAAAAAAGAGCTCATTCATCTCTGGCATAATCCAACATTCCATAAACAGAAGCCTGATGGAATGCACTATATATGCGAGCAATGCGTCCCTAAAACAACCATGAGGACACGGTCAAGTGTATTCTGTTAAGGCACAATCTGGTGCGCCAAAGTATCGTTCAACGGCATGCATATAAAAGTACGTGTTGACATGGTGACCGGCAGCACAAAACGTACCGATCAGTTTACAAAGACCGGACGGGTTGGTGTGCTGCTGCGCAAAGCAGAACCTGACATCAGTGAATGGCATTAGATATGCACTATAGTGGCAAGAACAGTTGACGTTTAGACGCCAGTTGGTGCACCGGCAATGTGCGCGTAACGAGACAACTTTCAACATACGTGATACCATACCGCTGAGGTAGTCCGTATTAGCAAAGTTTCTTTCAAAAGGTGAAAACTAGGAAAAATTCGGTCCTCTCTCGATCCACTGCCAGTATTCATGAGCAACGACTCTCCATAGTGGAAAACCACTCAAACTCCGGCCACTCTCGGGAAAAATACTCCCTTAACGGCTACCTGAAAGGGGCGATGTTAGTCGCAGATCAGCAGGCACCTTATCAGAGTTTAAATTTGCTAATCACCACATTCAATCAAACTAGCCACGCCCAATTACGCAGCGCTTTTCCAATGAACCGAAAATGGCCACTAAAACATAGCTTGAGTGTGTTAAGTATGGTGTCACCATCATCATAGACAGCAAAACATCAGTGTTCAAACACTGATGATTCGCTGCCATGTGATATTTCGCTGTCCGGTATGGTATATCGTGGAAATAGGTAATAATTGATAATTGTTCAGCTGAAACACCCTTCCGGTGCATAGCTGCCATGCAACCCAAAGGAAGCACAAAAGCCGCGATACTGTCAGGCTGCCCAAGCCCAAACGGGAGCAGTCGAGATGCTGGCGTTGGATTCGAACCATGGATCCTCCCGTCAGTAATTTCGCGTGTTAACCATTGAGCTACCTCGTTCGAACCAGCAAGGGAAATGCTTTCGAAGAAACAAAAAATGGTTAAATTAAGTGGAACCATCTCGACACAATCAAGCCATAAATCGGACCTGGTGCAATTCTTTCCGAAAATCAATGGTTTTTCGCACATCGTCATGGAGCGCAACACTAGTGTTGTAATAAGTGCACAAAACTGTCTCACATCCCTGGATTCGGTAGATTTGTGAACTTTTTGACAGTAAATTTAAATGGTCGTCGACGAACATATTTTGGACTGAGGAGAATCCATCACACCGGCATATCGGGAAACGCATTTTCGAATACGAACACAGCCGAATATGATACATAAGGCGGTTTATCACGAAGTCAATAACCAGTAGCGTACCATGGTGATAGTCTTTGAACAATCGCTAGAACCGCCACTACAACCATAATGAGATACGTGGAACGCATTTCCATTATTTTTCTCATCAGCACCTCCCTCCCGCGATAGCTCTAATCCCAGAATATCGTCTTACAAAACCCTTAGGCGTTCCGAGCAGCAAGAATCCAGCAAAGGAACATTTTGCTGCGTAGCACATGTTTGATTTTGTTCTAGAGAGGTTTGGTAAACAATCGGTGTTGTAGTTCTTCAACTTGTCTACAAAACCCACATCAAACTCGTGGTTCGTTATGAAGGTGAGTGGCCAGCATTGTTCTACCTGAACTTATGGGTGGTAGCTAGGATGGTAGCATCTGTTTGAGCTAGGTGAGGCAGTGTTAGATGCGAGTTTCTGGACACCAGCGTATATCAGTGAAGAGGGTATCATCGTGTAGACCAAGCCTGTCTGTGTACTAAAAATCTCAGTGTGTATGCATTAGACGGTGCCAGTTTGAATGTCGTGTAAGGGGAAACTCAGCAGGTTTGCCTTAGTTACTGCCACCTGTCGATAGCGATAACGAATGAAGGTTTAACAAAGTACCAGCATTCGGAACGCGAACAAATGGTACGATAGGGCCGGATCGGAATGTGTGAAACGGAAGGAATCTAAACGCGAACTGAGGGCTGAAGCAGTGAGATCAGAATAGGTTAGAGATACACTCACTTGCAAAGTAAGTTAAGGGGTGGAAACTCGCGGACTACGCCTATCTGATGAGCCCCAAGAAGGGTGAAATCGATAGTGGAGGTTTTCAGCAACCTTATAAGTAGTGTTGACGGCTGCCACCCAAACATAATCGTGACGTGAAACCAATCGTGGTGAGACTGGATTAGACACATGCACTTAACACTGGACAACATGCATCCACACTGCATCGACGATCTCAGTGAAACAAGTGGTGGAGCTTTCCAATCCACAAGAAGACACCAACCTGACCGAAGGGTTTACATTCTGCTTGAAAATTCTTCTTTTTAACTCAATATAACCGAGAACCTGGGACGAGAAGCTCTGACCAGATAGAGGCTACCCAGTGCTGGATGATCTGGCTCGATACTTTCCCCTAAAAACTCCCCTTCGGAAGGTGTCTCTCTCTCCACCCAGTGTGGGAGGCTGCTCTCAGAAAAGTCTAAATACGCCCTTCAGGTTGTAATCTAATTAGGATTACCGTAATGGTACCTTAATCCTTGTGGTTTCCATGAGCTGCAGATTGGCTATGCAAAGACAGGGAGTGGTAATTGGTCACCGCCCTGGGTGAACTAGACGACGTTCAGTATGACTGGTGTTACTCATCTTCAACCCGTAAATTATTAGCGTTTAAGCGGATAGGCCGAAAAATGCACGTCGAGAGAGTAGAACAGATATATCAGTCCGGTGCACCCGTGTAAGCAGATTCGAAACAAACAGAGCAATACCATTGTGGGTGGATATTACAATATATCCGAAAACTGGAATAGGCCAACTGTGAGTAGATAGTACTTACGGAAACTCACACAATATGGTGTTTGAACAGGTACACTGACACGAATGTCCGCTATGTGGGACAGAAAGTTTGCATTGAAAGGTGGTTGGACGAGTTTGCAGAGATTTATGCCACTAGTGGAGAATACACCAAGTGTACAGACACCCACGAAAGCGAAGACGCCGCACGAAACAAGGCTTTCATTTCTTCTGAGGCTGGTATCTCTTCGACGAGGAGGAACTTACACTACATAGTGGTTAACTAGGAACGCTCTTCTGATCTCTCTCTCTCTCTCCTCGGGAGGAAGGATATGCACGGCACATTGAAACCAACCTATGAGCCCAAGAATACCAGCTGCCAACTCCCTACAATGTTTCGCATAGCAAGTTTAGCATGCTGAATGAAACGGATTCATCCTATAGCATTTTCCGATTGTCCTCCAATTACATAGTACAAGTTTTCCTCAGTGCTTTTATGCCCAGTCTCTTCGAAGGTTACCGTGAAGTAACCATGAGAGAGTAAAATGACAAAAAAAAGATCCAAGATCAATATCATCGGATCAAACGGAATCGTGGGTTGCTTGAACTCACTTTAATGATCGGTGTGATGTGTCCTCCTGTGCGTAGCTGACCTAACCATTCGAGCGAGAAGTGTTTTGGGGAGCTGAAAAACGGAGTAGTATATGACAGAGTGTGAGATAATGCTTTGTTGAAGGTGGTTCCAAAATCCCCCAAAGACTTCAGTGATAAAGGCGTAAGCTACTTAATATTATCGAATGTTTTCTCCCATGTTCTAGTCTTCGGTTTACAATGCGGATAAGTGCCAAAGGAGTAGTGGACAATTTCAGTTTTTTTTAAATAGCAAGGTGGCGGATGTGAGGATCGCACAAACTCGACCCTACTCACGTCCGGAATGTACGTCCTACCCATGACTGCAAGAACCTTTTCAGCATGAGCCACAATTCGAAGTTGAAGCGTCGTATTCTGAGTTCAAGTTTCCTGGCTCGTATCTAGCTCAGTCATCGCGCAAGTGGCATGGCCTCATGGGGTTACAGCTGACGGGGAGGCACTCGTGAAACTATCATCCAACGATCCGGAGTACGAGGTCATAGGGCATAACCAACTGCTCGCCATCTCCTTTCATCGTTAGGCCTGTTCTTCCCTCAACCGCATGCAGGCTATACATAAGAAAGCGTCGCTAACTACGTGGGGGGGGGGGAATTGACGGCCAACGGTTCAATAAGACGACGTGAGTATAACTCAGAAACTGTGCGAAATTTGATGAGGCCTCACAAACTGAGTAGTTTGGAATCTTGAGTGGCTTGGGCAACCTGGCAGTATCCAAGCCCCCGTGCCTCCTTCCGTCTGAATGGCGGCTAGGCAGTGAAAGGATGCTACAGCTGAACGATTTGATTCATTGGACAACCAAATTGGGCAAACATGGTCGGAATCGTTGCAGTAGACCACAAAAAGCATCTTTGTGAAAACTACCCATACAGATACGACAACTCCAGGGGTTGTGCTGAGTTTTGGACACTGAATAATCAATAATAATAAAAATAGTAATAATAATAATAATAACAATAACAAAAAAACCATAAACGAGCGATTCAGTTGAATCTCCCGTGAAAACCAAAAGCTTCGCAAATAATAAGACAGTAAACTAGGCAACCTTGTTTATGCTAGTGAGTGTTTCAGACTTGTTCGTGATGACTAAATCCAACCTCTCCCCCTTAGAGAGAATATCCTACAATGGAGGATGATTTTGCACGGTCCCGCTGGTGTTCTTCTATAGGAGGAATCGTTGTACCAAGAAAATCTACCGCGTACATAGGTACAACAAACTTGGCCATTACAATCAGTGGTTACCAAATGGAGAGAAGGGAAAGTCGAAAGGGCCTTCGTTCGGCCAATCAGTCGGTCCATCGGAACTTAAACAAAAGATCAGGTGAATGAATTTATCTACCACGTCGACTGGTTGGGTTTGGGTTTGATTCCACACAAGTTTGTGATAGCACTTTATAGCTCACAGATGTGAAGCTCACAGCAGGTTGTGCGGCAGAATTACTTACAATGTTTACACAAAGGCAACCGAAGGGTCAAGCATATACAAGCAAACGCCAAACAAAAATTGTGAACGCATGTGGTCACCCCAGAAAAAAATAATCTAGTGTTCATCTCTCAATATGCAGTGGACTCGGAAGTCTGTGCAGAAATGCAAAAATGGGAAGCGCCTGGTTGGAGGCACTGCGAGATATGGCTACCAACCTGTTATGTCTACTGCTGACCCCGCCCCAGTGCCTAGTGCCGGAAAAAGACTCACAGAAGGGAACACAACAGCTCTATTCCGAACAAGCGAGTGTGAGTGCGTGCGAGTGCGAGTGCGAAAAGTACGACGGCTTCAAGCTATTTATTGGAGGGACACTGTCTGAACTTGGTCCAATGCTGACGCACGCTGTCTGGCCTTGGTACGAGGCTGTGACGCGCTGCATATTGAGTGGGCGTTGTCTGACGTCAGCATCTAGTGGAGCTGAGGGTTTCAGTAGATTTCGGGCATTCAGTGGTTGCTTTCAGGAATCTGACCTTCCTGATACAGCCGATGTCAGTGGCGTTCTTTTTGTCAGTTTCTATCCAGATTTCCTGAATGAGTGTCTGGAGGTGTAGGCACCTCAGAATGATTGTAGTAAGCTAGCACTAAGTCCTTTCCCCGTCCACCTTCATTCTTTTCTTCATAATAAGGCTTTCAAATAAATCATGGTTGTACGACAGTCAAGCATCGGTGTTGAACACTGATGTCATGCTGTCGATGATGACGATGGTATTTTTAAGTCAGAAGTAATCGGCTCAGCCAATAACTATTCAGTCTTTGGTTTCAATGAAGTCAGCATTGTGCACCACAAGCAGTATGCCAAAATGAAACACCGCACAGTGATTCTGGCTAGAAGAGTCCTATTTTCCGATGTCTTTGGGAATAGGGTGAAGTATTGCACGTGATAAGTAGGGTGTCAAGTAGGGATCTCGTCTCGTCAGTGAAACCAGTCTATGCTGAAAAGCAGGATGCTTGGAAATTCACTAACAACAATGAACCAAGACACGTTCTTGAACTACGTACCTCGCAGGTCACGGTCGTCCACGAAAACGCCAAAGCCCTGTGTGATTCGTTAGATAAATCCCCTGATGTAGTGCCGTCGTAATACGCTGTGCCAGGTCCCCGATAATGGGATCTTTCGCCTAGCCTACATCCTCTTTCGTCCCCTTGGGACGTTAACTGTAACAAATCATTTACCAGACTCCCATGAAGCCAGTTCGCCGTCGTACAAGAGACAGCTAGAAGGAGTGAAATGAAACAGTGAAGAAGGGCGGATAGTACCGTAAGAGTGACCATGTTCAATAAACCAATAAACCAACAAAGACATTATGCTGCCAGAATTGGGAGGGACGCCAGTAATAAATAGTCACCGACACAACGTGTATATAGCTTATCGCGCGTCTCGAAGATGTAGATAGGTAGTACCCTATATGATAAGACGAACTGGCCTTGCATCAACTTACATTGCCAGAAGAACTTTTCCAAGAATAACACCATCAGCTATATCACTCACAGACTCCACGGAAGAGGCGGCGTCAAAGGTTCTTAGCTGCCAGAATCGTCGGGGCTAGAGAGACGGGGGAACAGAAATGTGAACATACCCATCGCAGTAAATTCTGTACCGCATGACCACCGGACATGGGGAATTGAAGTCAATGGTATGGAGTGCCTGACA
Organism: Opisthorchis felineus; assembly: GCA_004794785.1. Classification (NCBI taxonomy): domain Eukaryota; kingdom Metazoa; phylum Platyhelminthes; class Trematoda; order Opisthorchiida; family Opisthorchiidae; genus Opisthorchis; species Opisthorchis felineus. The sequence goes on along the minus strand of SJOL01003369.1, from coordinate 7,419 downwards.
AAAAGAGGCACTGAAAGAGAGAAAGTGAACAGATCAAAATCAGGTTGAACGAAAAGATAAAAAAAGGCAAACCGGTTCCGCATTTTCAACCATCTGCATCCCGGGACAGAAAGACAGCTTGTCAAAAAGATTGACAAGGGGCACGCACAATCCTACGTAGTTGCAACTTCGCATCAGTTGACGTTAAATGTCACCGAAAATAATAATGAAGGCCTGAAGGTGTGGTCAACAAGGAACGCGAGTGCCTCAAACCTAGCACCGCGTCTCATTTTTTTGACTGGTCACTAATCGCCGCACGATCGCCGCTACTAAATCAAATGAAACCCGATACATACCTGACACTCCAGAAGCTTTCCACCTGATTCCATGTTCGTATCAAATTCGGGAAGGATGTGGCAAAGAGTGAACATCCTGAATTCACTCAGCCCAAATCGGTGCGCAAAGCGATTTCTGATCTGCCAATACATCTTGAACTCAATTAAATTGGAAAACAGCCTGCACGTTGAATATGTGAAAAGTGACACTTTCACGCCATCGTTTGAACCAGAGGCACGTTATATCCAGCCGAAATGGTCGCAAGGAATTCTGAGGAGACTACCCCAACGGTCCTTAAAAACAGTGGTATGACAGAAGGATGAACTTAGGAACCCTGACGGCCGCACTCCAGATTAATTCACGTGAGCTAAGCGAATCAATCACCGTGTGCGTCAGTCGCCCTGGAACGTGCAGCTGTAGCACCCTTTCAGGGCCTAACTGCCATGCCACCAGAAGGAAGCACGAGGGCTGGGATACTGCCAGGTTGCCCAAGCCTAGACAGGGGAAGTCGAGAGGCAGAGGTCGGGTTCGAACCACGGACCTTCCGGTCAGTAAATTCGCGCTCTAACCACT
>SJOL01003359.1:201740-216252 GCA_004794785.1 Opisthorchis felineus | reverse complement strand
CGCAAGACAGTAAGAAATCATCTTAGAGCAATCTCTTCGGCTTAGAAATCTGAATATTTGTCGACTGGATGAGGATTGTTGGCATGGTATCAAGTAGCTTTCCTGGTGATGTTGAATAAATGATGTTTTGAAAATTATTTCTAGTTTGTTTGGAGTCACGTGGGGCGCAATTTTTTTCATTTGAGTTCCATCACAATATTCTCCTCGAGCAATCTGTCCCCCAATGAAGGGAACCCTCATCAATGTGACAGTACCGGACAATTTTGGGTGCCCTTCCCGTTGTGACTCCCGCGTACGAGATAGGTCAGTGGTTAAGGCGCGAACTTACTGACCAGCAGATCCATAGTCAGAACCCAACCTTGTCATCTCAACTGCACCTTTCTAGGTTTTGCAGTATCTCAGCCCTCATGCTTCCTTCGGGTAACATAGCAGCTAAGCACTTAAAGGATGTTACTTTTGAACGATCACTAAACAAAAATTCCATGGTCAGGTGTTTTAGAAACGTTTTTTGTATTCTAGCTCATACATAGTTCTTTAACCATTTTTTACACCAGATAACTATTTTTTGCCGTGGTCCCCCAATTAGCTGCGATCACAAGTTTCAACGGGTCTTCCTTCTTTAGTAGGCCACACCTTATCAGTGTTAGTCCCCAGTTCGTTGAGCACGTTTAATCGCCCCTGTTGACGTGCCGTCACTGTCCCACTCTTCCACAGTCCTATCTAAACTACCGGCTCACATATTTGGCTAAGATTGTCTGTGACCCTCGCAATACGATCTAGAGTTTTCCTACTACCCTAGAGCTCTCTCAACCGTATTCCCTCTAATCAATTATTCCTCAACCTGTTCCGAAGTATCCCATTATGACACCGCTACCGTCTTCCTCCACAAAGGGTTGTTAGACCCCGAATCCCTATCATCTATCTCCCCAGCATGTACAAAGAAGCGGCTTACAGCCAGAAGACCTAGCTCCCAACCCCTCACCTTTCGAGACCGGCAAGCGCGGTACTCCAAACAACCTCACATTGTTCGGTAGTACTAACTAACATACGTACAGCTCCACCTCTACGACTTCTATCTGTATCTCGTCTTCCCATTCCAAAGCCCCTTCCGCTAAAACCAACGCAGAGGATTCCTGTTCACTCCCAACGCAGCCCACTTCTCTCAGAGAGTTTGATTACACCACTAGCTTCCTCGCTGAACCCTGGCCGCTCCCCTTATCTCGCATCTCCCACTACAAGCCTCTTATATCACCTCCTCCAATCGGCCCCGTTTGGCTACCCGTGCCCACGGAGCCCCGCGACCTGCACCGCCACTCAATCGCTGTCTCCGTACCAATCACGGTACGTTCCGGCGTTTTATTCTCACACATCATTAACTGCTCCTACCTCACCCACCAATTCTAGAACTCCTAATTCCCCTCCCCCTATTCCATTCCATACTGACCTCCCCGAGCTTACCAACTTTTTACTAGCCTACCCACCTCCTCTGATCCCGCTAGTAATATTGCTGTCCTTCTGATCAACACCCGCTCTCCCTTAACTAAAATGCACTACATCCAAGCTACATCCACTGTAGCTTGTCCAACCTTCATATGCATCACTGAGACGTGGATCTCTCCTAGCAAGCCTTATGCCCTTATTTCCCTTCCGGGATACACTTTCTTCCGTTCTGATCGTTCCCGCCGCCCTGCTGGTGGTTGCCTCATATACTCCAGAACTGAAATGGAAGTCTCCCTCATTGACGATCCACTGCTAGCCGACACTTCAGACTCTGTTTGGCTTTCTGCCTGTCGGGCTAACCCGCCCTTCATCCTCGGGTGTTTACACATGCCCCCTCCACATTCAGCTAGCTCGATTAACCAACTATCGACGCTTCTTTCCCACACCCAAGCTCTACCTCACCCAAACGAATTATTCGTTAGTGATCTCAATCCTGGTCTCAACAAAAATCCTCTCTGTGCCTTTCGCCTCTGCTTGCCCAACTTGGTGTCGAAGGCTGGTCCCAGCTCGTAAGGCAACCAACACACGGTCCCCACACCCTGGATATTGCCCTTGTCAATGGTTATCTGAGTCCCACCGCTGCAGTTGGCCCGAAGTTTCCCGAGAGCGACCATCGTATTGTCACTTGCATCTGGACAAGTACTCAAACTTCGCTTCCCTCTCCCCCCTTAAGCTCCTTCTCCTTTTCCCCTAGCATCCTTGAAGCCTTTGCAGTCTCGTTGCGCCACAAAACCCGGGACGAGTACTTTCTCTCTCTTGACACGCAAAGCGTGGCCAACATTTTTTACGACAATGTACTGTCATCACTGTGTCTAGTTGCCCCACCAGAGCTTCCTATGCCTCTGGTTGTCGTTCAGCCAGACGATTATCCGCTCTGGGCCATAAACTTAAAAAGTATCGTAAGCTCTTCCGCGAATCCCATGATCTCTCACTCCCTATTCTAATCAACAAGCTCATGACTGAGATTACCACGGCCAAAATAGCTCCTGAAAAGCGCGAGAAATCTACCGCCGTAGCCCATTCTCTTCAATCTAAGCTGCTAGGGCGCCTCCTGCACAGGCGCTGCTTCTCTAATTCAGCTGCAGTTCCAAATATTGTGGCCGCCGACGGGAAGCCTCTTTCCGACCCTGCTGGTTTAGTAGAATCCCTAAACTCTTATTTCGCCAGCTGCTATGTTCCCTCCGCATCGACCTACCTACTCATTGCTCCACTCCTGATTCCGAAGCGGCCAATTTCTGTTGACGATACAAGCCCCACCTTCTGCACATTCTCAGTTACATGGTCTGACTTAACATCCTCACTCGTACGCCTTAGAGATATCGGTTTCCCTGTCACTGACGGTATCCCCTCGCTCACCCTAAAAGCTGGTGGCCCGGACATTCCCAGCCTCATCCTTAACCTCTTCGATATCTCCTTTATCACTGGCACGGTTCCAAGTCAGTGGAAGCACTCCACCGTTGTACCACACTGTAACTCAGGCCCACGAACTACTCCAGCTGGTTATCGTGGTATCCACCATACTTGCTTACTCTCCCGTACCCTTCAGCGCCTAATCCAAGTTCCCGCCATGGATTACCTGCTCGCCACCGAGACCCTTAACAATCGGCTGTATGGGATTATAATACGGCGGTCAGCTACCACATGTCAGGTTTGTTTCCTTAATCATATTTCGTCTGCCTACGATGCCGGGCTGAGTATTATTCTTATCTATCTTGATATTCGCAAGGTGTTTGACCAGGTCCCCCACGATGCACTCCTCAAAAAATTACGATCTACGGGGATTGGTGGTCCTCTACTAGGACGGTTCAATTCTCACCTCACTGACAGAACCCAGGCCACCAAGATCGGGGATCTCTCCTCATCACCTCTTCCCATCACCAGTGTAGTTATTCAGGGTAGCGTGCTTGGCCCCCTACTTTTCTTACTATACATCAATAATGTCACTGATTCGATCACCTATGGTTCCACTTTTCCTTTTCGCCGATGATATTATGATAGCCTACATGTTTAAGGCCAGTGACTCTGTTTCCACTCTTGCTAACATGCAGTCTGATCTGAATTCCTTATCCCTCTGGTCCTCTAACTCCTGTCTTCCTTTCGCCGTTACAAAATGCCAGGCCCCCTCACATCGATTCCAGCTTCCTCCTGGGATGCTTATTCTTAATGGACTCTTGATTCCTACTCTCCCCGAAGTGAGAGACCTAGGTCTTATGTATTCCTGTGTGTTTAATTTTTCCCAACATGCTTGGTACAGGGTGGCTAAAGCCCGTAAGTTGTGCGCCTTCATTCGCCGATCTTTCCAAAATAAGTCATGTTTAATTGCAGTTTGTAAGACCCATTCTTGAATCAAGCCCTGAATTTGCTTCACAGTATTCGCAGGCATGCCGGAATGCTGTGGAAAACGTGCAGCGCTCGTTCACTAAGTCCTTGTTTCCGGCGTCATCCACACTGCCGTATCGTCTTCGCTGTTTTTCACTTGGATTGGATCCTTTATGGCCGAGGCGCATTGGGTTGAGCCTGGGCCTTCTGCATCGCCTAATCTACCGACGGGCTTACATAGCTGACTGCCGTCCTGAATTTTCTTCCTGCCCTCCCTACAATATCCGGAACTCTGGATTTTTGCTCCCATTGTTGACCTGTCGAATTGTCTTCAGACAAAACTTTTCCTTTGCCTGTATTCCAAACTATGGAACAAGCCCCCCCATATCCGTACTATATCATCTCATGTAGGCTTTCGAAGGACTCTCGACTCTTACCCCTCCATTGAGGTAGCCGAGCAACTTTTCGCGCCGCAGCTTACACTAGACACTTTCTCTGAAACAGGCCCTAAGCCCTTCTAATTTGCGCTGTCACCCCAACTGTCCTATTACTTGGTCCTAGCATGTACATTCACCGGCTTGAACCCATCAACGTTAACCCACAAGCGAGACAACTACCCTCCCAAGTGTTCCTGTCCATAACTCACCGCATTATCCATCTCTTATGCAGACGTTCACCTCTTGGGACGACATATGCACCTGCTCTCTGAAGCGTAGTTGTGTTGCAGAGAGTGTCTTGCGCCTGCCATCGTAATTGTTTTCATGCCCGTCTTCACTGACCTCGTTGTATTTTCTTACCACCGGCCTTCAGCTTCTGTGCCCAGCCAGCTTATTCCTAGTTCTTTCAAGCCTGGTCCCATCCCTGAATAACTCTGTCAGCTCTAGTTAATGTTTGGTGCTTTGCTTTGACTAGATTTAACTAACCTTAGCCAAACCGAAGCCTTATTTCCTCACTGTTCAGAACCATTTCGCACCCCCTGATCACGTGCAGTGAACGCACATCAAATAGTGGGTCTGAATGAAATACTTGTTTGGTTCCACGGCCCACTCATTCAAACATACGCACAACACTGTGGTGCGCCTCTACTTGACATGGCGGTAGACATTAATGCTTCGCCGTCGTTTAGCCGCAGTACACAGGCTCCGAACATCCCCATTCTAGTCCCATGGCCCAAAAGGTAGCTGCCGTTTCATTTGGTCCGCGACTTGCCTCTACTAGTGGCTGTTTGCTGTTTGCTTGTTCGAAATGACTGAGCTGTTTTATTGGCCTGGCTTCTCCTCCAACCGGATAAAATATCTGGTAGCTGGGGTTATTTATTAATGCACAAACCGCAATCATGACTGCTAGGTGGCTTGTCACATTGCAGATCTGTTAGCATGCACGAGAGATAAAAACCTCGTGTGGTGGACGGGTACGCCCTGCAGGGAGGGTCGCCCTGTTACATTGCACCATGGTGCGTTCGTACACTCGCCACCCCTCCAGTAGCACGGGGCATCGCCCATCGCCGGTGGCTCTGAGCCTGGCCTTTAACTCGGGAAAATCACAAAAGAGCACCGTTGTTGTTTGCCTGTAGCTGGATTGGACTTGTACCGGTTGTCACTTGTCTGGCAACACCAAGAAATACAAGCGAATGACAGCAGTCCTTTCGTTTTGTTTAAAAAATATATGCATGTGGTAGACTGAAGGCAATATGCGAGGCTCACGGCTGACCTCGACGTGCAAGGAGTCGCCACCATCGTCTTAGTTGGGCTGCACCAACCCAAGCCCACTTCATCATCCAGACGTAACACACACGTTCTTCCCTTTTGTTCGCTGAAGCAATCATGTACACATAAAACGTAAATTCTTCACTATTTTCTGATTACCAGCAGTCACAGCTAGCTAATGGCTGTTTTTTGCCACGCATCATTCGTTTCTTGGAGCTGACACTAGTGACTGGGGGACAGGCGACCCATACTCCTACCGTCCTGTTGAATTGAGGTGGTAGATTCCAGTTAAACTACGGTTCTTATCCATTATCTCGGAAACTGTTGCACAACCGCTTATTATGTGTCTGCTGTCCTTGTTTACATTAACGCCCCCTTGCACAATGGAGAACCTGTGATTGCATTTTTCGCTGAGCTAAAAACTACCGCCATGTAAGCTCACCATGTAATAGCTTGTTTCAACTAGTCCAATAGCTAGCCTCCCTGTCTCGGCGGCTAAGTCCTTACCTTCCCAAAATTAGGCACCTACTCTGGCCCAGCTAGTACTTGGTTTCTAGGTCAGCCAACAAAATCCACCTCTTCCTGGGTTCATTTAGTTTGCTTTCATTTCCTTTTATATTTTTTTCTATTGAACACTGTTTTATCTGATGCCTCCTGGCACTCGCCACACGCTACTGCTCTCATCCTATTCCTTCCTCAGTCCCCCTCTTAACAAGCTTCAAACTTCGACTGTAGTTGCGCAAACGCCCCGTGCAACCGGTATTCATTCAATCTGGCTTGTCCGCGGCCTATACTGACATGGTCATCCAACTGAGTCAAAATCACCGATGACTCTACATTGGCTTGACTCTACTTGTGTCCATCTCCTCGTCTAACCCAGATCAAGGTGCCACGGAAATGCGTATCTCCTGTCCGATTGCGGCAACCTTGACGACCGTTACGGGGCTGTCCAGAAACCGAAGTATTTCAGTGCAATGATGGCATGGCACTGCCATACCTAGTCTGATGGCACTCCCGCGACTACTTTTTTCAGAGTCTCGACCGCAGCCTCTCGCCCACTTGAGCCTGTAATCGCACCACAAACAAATTTTTCACCCGGCCTAAACCGCTCCGTTCTAAACCGTGGAACATATCATACGGATTTAACTAACCTATTTTCCTGTCGCAATTTCGGTTTGCCTCTTCCCCAAGTTCAATTACGTTTACGGTGCTCGACTGGCCCTATGCATATGCACTATCTCCCCATCAAAACTACCCTTTACAACTGACCTCCTTACAACAGTGACACCACTGGGTCTACTCAGTTTCAATTTAAACCATATTTTTGAGACAAAACTTGCCATTTGACTCCAGATCGAATTCTTCAACCCCCATCTCCATTGTTGCATTTGGTAACCCTAGCCATTTGTTCGACCGCCCAAGGTCACTCGTGGCCAGCAACGGTTTTCATTTTTGTTCAGGTCAGTAGGCCTCATCTTTGAACTAGTCGTACCTCATGCCCATTGTCCTCGTTTTTTTTCGGTTCCCGCAACTGTGGTGACTTTCCACGTAATAGGCATGCCCGTTGTGTTGTTACCTGCCGCGTTCAGGTTGTAATGACACGATCATGCGTCAATCAGCATGCTCCCTACAAGTTACTAGTATTATTATTAATGCCCACTGTTTATGCCACTGTCTGCTTTTCGAGCAGTCCCCTGTACCCACAAACCTTGCCAGTAATTTTTATTCTGACTGTAACATTATGATCATGGCTGACGGCACGCCACTCACCAGTTGGGAACAAACATTATTATTATTATTATTATTATTATTACCATCATCATCATCACTATTCCATTCCCATTGTTTCATTGGCAACTGTTATTTTACTTGTTTCCTCCGCGACTTGCCTTTGCCAGCGTCTGTTTGCTGATTGCTCGTTCGAAGTGACTAAGCTGTTTTTACTAGCCTTGCTTTAACCCCGACCGGAAAAAACTGGCAGCTGGAGTATTTCATTAATGCACAAACCGCATTTATGACTGCTTGGATGGTTTTCCACCTTGCCGATCTGGTAGCATGCACGAGGGATGAAAACCTCGTGTGGTGGACGGGTACGCCCTGCAGGGAGGGTTGCCCTGTTACGTTGCACCATGGTGCGTTCGTATACCCACCACCCCTCCAGTAGCACGGGTGCATCGCCATTGCCGGTGGTTCCGAGCCGGGCCTTTGAATTCAGGAAACTGAAAAACAGAGCACTGCTGCCTTCTGTTTGTTGCTGCTGGAGTTGGACTCGCCTCTGTTGAGTTATTTATCTGGCAACGCCATAAACTAAAGATGAGAAAAAACTGGCCTTCCGTCTGTCAAAAAACAATATACTTGGGATAGCCTGAAGATACTCTGCGATGTCCACGGCCTACATCGACGTGCATAGCTGTAGCTGCCTTCGTCAAAATCGAGGCTACACAGCGCCGAAACTTATCTGGTCAACCAAAAAACAAAACACTTGCCAGCCGCTCCCAGGAGGGGACACATACAATATAAATATACAGAGACTCCAAACCCTCCAATACCAGCATGCGAGGCTAGCGTCGAAAGTCTTTTTCGTCATGCACCACCTTTAGACTGAAGCTGATAGTAGTGCTTCGGGGGCTGGTGACCATTCCCCTTGCGTTCAACTTCCATCCTAGATCGTCCTAGTATTGTCCAACTCACTATTAACCTCCATGAAATCTAGTCCACCCACTAAGAAGTTTCACCCACGCCAGTCCTAAAGTGTTTAGTTTCCCTTACCACGCCGCCTCTCTCCCTACTTACATCGAACTGTCCTATGTCTCAGGTAGAATAATAGCATATATTGGAAAGCTCAGCTTGGCTTTGATGACTAGACTACTGAGTGTTGATCCATCCCTATCCCCTCTCGTTTAACCACTTGTCTTCAGCACCCTAACTGCAGCAAACGTTCCGTTTTTTTCTTAAAAGACTATATCCTGTCTGTTGACTCCTATAAGTCTCTAGGCCTTATTGATCTCATCCCATCTCATCTCCTTCCCAAGCTTCGACCTGAAGTAATACGCGCTATGGACGTCCTGTTTGGCCGTCATCCACTCCACCCGATCAGTGCATTATACTTGAAAGGATCCCCGACCGGACAAAAAAAAATACTACCTACGACATTACGTTGGTCTTGCTCTCCCTGCGGAATCCCTTGGCAAACCCACATCCCACTGCTGACAGAACTGCACATCCCAGCTCAACTACTTCAATCACGGCGTCCGTCACGGGGCTGTCCAGAAACTGAAGTATCTCAGCACAGTAACGGCACGCACTGACATACCCGGTTTGACAGCATAATCGCAACTGCTCACTTCCTACTTTGACTGCGCCCTCTCGCCCACTCAACCCCTTACCTACAACCACAATGAAAATCTTCATCTGGTCCCAGCCGCCCCCGGGAGGCGTTCATTATAATCTGCCGAACCTTCCATTGGATATAAGCATCTCGGTGTCTTTTACTTTGTACTCCTCACCAAGTTAGTTATTTTCCGTGCAGTTTGCTTTCCCTCTTGTGTGTTTGCGTGAACTCCCCCCAAGGAACCTTTTACGCCCGACCCCGCTCCAGCAGCAGCACTAGTGAGTCTCTCCAGTTTCACTGCACACTGTGATTCTGAGTTTCCTACTACCATTTATCCGTACCGCATATTCCCCCCTTACGCTTTTCCTGATTCTGGCCATACGCCCAACAGCCCATGGTTACGAAGCCTCAGTAACGGTTTTAGGCTTTAGTTCAACTTGGCTGGTCAGATCGTGACAGTTCTGCTGCCTCTCCTAATCCGTTATTGTGGTTCCACTTTTTCTGCAGATTGCAGTTATTTTTTAATTATTTTTATCACGTACCAGGCAGGATGCATTTTGCTATGCCCTCCCTCGTATTGTTTTTGCCCGCCACTTTCAAATCCTAGCGATAGTATCTTGTCTCGTCTTATATGTTCCCCACAAGAAAGAATGAGCCCTTGTAATTTCGGTTCCCTAACCGTGCCGCCTCAAGCGTGATCCATCCAACTGTTTCGAGGATGGCGGATGTTGGAAGAGCGATCTTTGTAAAAGTTGGGACTATATTCCTCTACGGAAACGTCGTCTTCATCCAAAAGCTGAGTACTTAGATAACAGTTTAGCTGCCGAGTCAATCCATTGTCTGGAAAGCACAAGCGTAACGCCAAATCCATTCGACCACAGACAACGAAAGTCTCATTGCTTGTGCGCAACAAAATACCTGGTTCAGGTGGTCTGTATCATGTAATCTTTAAAATGGGTGCCAAGTCCCTAGTGGCTATCCTAACGACGTTACCTGGAGTGTCTGGAGTGAGAAGAAAATGGCAACCGAAAAGAGGCATCGGCGGTGATTCAACCATTTGAAGAGGGCGCAAGAGCATCTTGCGAAGATCACCGGTAGTCAGTCTAGTAACCGTAGCTCTCAAGGTGACCTCCGGTATAATATCTGAATATTGATCCACCGCCAGGATAGTGCAATTCGCGGGAAACAAGCTTAATTCTGCCCTGCCCAAGGGTTGCGTTGGTCATACCTTCACCTTGTGACAAGATTTGGAATGACGGTGCAACGTGAAGTTTTTTCGTTTCAGATCTGTTTGAACTCCTTTGATAGTCAGAAACTGTGGCAGCGTCTGCCGATGTAGGTTGTCCTCTATTGTTGTCTCTCGTGAGGGCTTTACTTGCATCCAGTAGAGGAAAGCCCGTCTACGGCACTCCATTTCCTGAGTTCACTACATCCAGTGGTATCAGGCAGAGGTGTCCTCTATCGCCCCTCTTCTTTTACTTTTGAATTAGTGTGCTGCTTCAGTCTTTTTTATCTGTCTTTAACATTTCCGGGATCAAAAACCTCCCAAAGCAGTCACAAACAAACATTAAGTATGCCGGAAATATTGCTGTCTTTGGATCAAAACCGTTGAAAGTGCAAACCACCCCAAATAACCTAGATTGTATTGCACAGCCTGGTACGCACTTCGCACCTGTTGAGCTTTAAAGTACTTCGACCAGTCTGGATGGAAAAAAAACCTAACCCCATTTTTTAGGTTAACTGATCGATGTGGTAGTTGAGACCGTCTATTCACGAAGCTGCAAAAGTCTCAGCAGACCAGTAAAACAGCAAATCACTTTCCGAAATGGGAGGGCTAGGCCAGCATTTGCCAACCTCCGACACTTGTGTATCAACATAGACAGCCTACAATAAGTATTCAGCACTAATTCTTCACTGCTTACAACATATTTTATTTGAAAGGCTTAGTGTAAAGAAACGAAAAAGAGTGGACGCAGAAGGGACCTAGTGCTGGTCTGCCACAATCATCCCTGAGTGTTCACACCTCTAAACGCTCTTTCAGACAATCTGGATGAGAAATGGCAACAAAAACGCCACCGACATTGATTGGGAGCAACGCCTTGCACGGGAAACAGTATGCTATTTGGTAAACAATGACTCGGTACGCGCAATGCACCGTATAACCAACGAACCTTCTAGGGCTGAACGCATTCGTCAATTGGGCTTCCCACTGCACAGTCGAACACTTGCCTTTTCAGTGCCTGGTTTTGGACTCGCCCGTATCAGGCTACACGAGCAACGGTTGCCGAAAACTGGAAGACGTCTCAATTCTGCCACGCGCAGAGGCCACATCTCACGCTCATGACAACAAAGATTGTGCTGTGGCCTGATACACACGCCCCTTGAAATTCAGAGATATCCCGCTTTGCCGTCACAGCTTTCTCAAATTGGTATACGTGATTCATGTTTTAGGGATTCATGCGTTTACATTGCCTGTCGCACTGCAATCGGAGCTAATGCAACCTCCAAGACACGTAAAACACTCAACAACTTCGGGTGCTTCTCCTTGAGTTACGAGTGGACTGTTCAATAAATACATGTTCAGAAGCATGACCCTACAACTTGTGGGTGCGAAGAGTTTACCAAAGGATGGAATGACTTTGGACAATTTGTCCAGAAACACCCGTGCCTCCCATCCTATGAACACAAGAACGATATCATCTCCGTGCTCCCTTTACTTAGCTTTTTTCACCTACTGAGATTCGCGTTTGACGAGTACGCCGTGTTTAATCTGACGTTTTAAGATTCATCGCACTGAGATATGTTCGGCATTGGCGGGAACAATCCTTCGGATTCAAGCACCTCCAGTGTTGTGCCTGATATCTAGTTCTTGTACGGACTTGATACTGCCGTGTCGCAGGCTTGGTTTATGGATGTGATTACCTCGTTTTGGTCCGAACTGACATCCGGCTTTGGAGAAAGGGACAGAATCCGGTTGTGATAAATTCGTTTAACTTTAGAATTCGATAGTCCCTCAGTTTCCAGGCCAGTTGTCCGCCGTTACGTGGCTCTGGGTATTCGGGAGAGGGGCGAACACGGCAGAGTGCGTATAGGATCCACACAGATATTTCAAATTGATTGGCAGTCAGTTATTTGCCCTCACCATCATTAACCGACGGAGGTTTTATTTATTTCTGTCAGCGGCTGTCAAGCCGCCGTGGGACACCATGTAGCCAGACGACTTTTGTTACTTCGGAAGTTAGCATTGTATGAACATGGTTTGTAGTAACCGCATGGCAGTAGCAGTTGTTCACGATCGTCCGTACGTACTGAGTCCAATCTACGTCAGCCACCCAATCGAATCTCACATGCGCTAAATCTGTCCATCTGTGCATTTAGATCTCCCGCAACCATAACGATATCTGAGCTTGTGGCCCGCCGTCAGGGGACTGTCCAGGCAGCATAATACTTGCTTTTGGCGGTGCCAGAGCTAGAGTTGCTTCGTGCATGGACAAACAAGTTAATAAACAACGACCGGCTTTCCATTTGTGAGCACTCTTCACGGACGTTCGGGCGAACCTCAGGGAGGCAACTAGCAGGGGGTATCCAGTCAGACAATTATCCATCCAATTGGTGACTTGGGGGTGCCAAACTCTGCACATCCTGCCACAGCAGCCTCTGTATCGCTAGAGTTGCACAACTAGAAGCGAGTGAAAGGCGATCAGGCGACTATCCCGGTGACTATGCTTACATCTTGAATACTTGTCCCCGATAAGCAGTGTATTTCGGTGTCAAGGGAGCCCAGCGTGAAGCAAGAGCAACTTAATGTTCTGCTTGCGAACAGCAAAAGTGGCCAGACTGACCAGGCGTTAAGGCTTGAAAATTGATTTTGAGCTGCCTAAAGCAGTCAACGCCAGCTGACTCGCAGATTTTGCGACAAGAATAGACGCAAGATGTACGGGGTTGCCAGTCATACCGGATAAACTTACATGGAGCGGAAAAAATGGTAGAAGGGGTTTTTGAAAGGGAGTGAAGTAGGACGTCAGCGTCAATCTGTTTTCGACAACCCCCCTGGTATGTGCAGCAAATAAGGTGACCTAGCCGACGACAATGCCCGACGGCCGATATGACATACTGGTGTTTCGAGTTGTGGCACCACATTCGTACGCGGGCTGGGAGGTTTCTGGAGCGCGGCGAACCATACAGGAGGATGACTAGAATCTTCAGCCAAATCCCTTGGCTTAAAAGTGTGACCGCAAACCAGCATTGTTGGCAGGAGATGACAGTGCCTTCCCATTTTTAGTGAACAAGCCTCCAGATTTTTTCCAAATGCCAACACGGAGGACCCGGAGAGGGCGCTGACCAGACCTCTGACCACTGACTAACATATTATGTGGCACTCCGCGAGTTTTGCATGGACAGTCTCCAGTGTAGTTCTCTGGGTTACGGAGGACAACTAATCCTCGCATTCTGTTCCAGCGTCATCGTGACGGACATTCCTGGCGATGACGTGGTATCAGCTTCTCTGGGAAGGGTGGTGTTGCAGTAACGGTAATGCCTTAGGTTGGTTCTCGTTCTGGACTTTCCAAGCTAGCGTCCTCGTCAAAAGAACCACCGAACGTGCACAACGTGTATTGAATGCCAAAAAACACGTCCGGCGCGTCGTTTGTAAAATATGAGGCGAAAAGTTTATGGAAACTTGGACGCCCTCTGGATAAGCCATTGGTAACTGGCATTCGGTGGATGCTGCAACTTGCTTGGCTGTTGGGTCCACACATTCGGCCAATCAAGGCTCGCTTTGACACTGGACGGGAAAGCGGTCCCATCTACTTGCTATTGCTACGATAGTTGCTTAAAGAAGAGGGACTCTGTGACCCTTGGTCGGGTTTTTTACGGATTCGCGGATTGATACACAGGATCGAGGCTTTTGCCCAAGATTCCCGGGTCGGTTTTGTTCTTGTCGTTCAGCGGCTGTCGTACATCTGAGAGGCACAAGCGAAAAAAGGGTGTAGCACTGCTCTTTAAGTTCTCAGCGCGAGGCAGTATGTTTCACAGTACGAGGACCTGCATAAAAGTGTCTAAGAGTGCTTCGACCATGTAATCTCACTACGTAAACGCCTGTTTCAACTAGTCCAACGGCTAGCCTCCCTGCCTCGGCGGCTAAGTCCCTACCTTCCCATAATTAGGCACCTACTCTGACTCAGCTAGTACTTGGCCTCTAGGTCGGTCAACAAAATCCACCTATTCCTGGGCTGTCATCTGCGTTCTGCATTTTTTTCGATTGAACACCGTTTTATCTGATGCTTGCTAGCACTCACCAGATGCTACTGCTCTCATCCTCCCCCCTTTTCTCAAGCTTCAAACTTCGGCTGTAGTTGCGCAACCGCCCCGCACGACTGTTATTCATTCGATCTGGCATGTCCGCGTTCTACGTCTACATGGTTCCCCTACTGGATAGAAAATCCCCGTGCCTCCGCATCGGCCTGACTCTATCTGTGTCAATCACTCCGTCTAACCCATATCCAGCTGCCACGAATACGCGTATCCTCTGTGCGATTGCGGCATCCTTGATTACCGTTACGGGGTTGTCCTGGAACCGAAGTACGTCAGTGCAATGATGGCATGACACTGCCGTACCCAGTCTGATGGCACTCCCGCAACTATTTTCTTCGAAATC
>SJOL01003359.1:186643-199178 GCA_004794785.1 Opisthorchis felineus | reverse complement strand
GAAGGTCGTTGACGTATATCAGAAACAGCAGTGGTCCCAGGACGGAGCCTTGAGGAACTCCAATGGAGACCGGCGCTGGAGAAGAGTAGGTCGAGCCTACCTTCAATCGGAATGTTCTGTCTGATAGAAACGCCTTGATCCAGAGTAGGATCTTCCCTTGTATCCAGTAAGACTGGAGTTTGTGGAGCAGCGGGACGTGTGGGACTCGATCGAATGCTATTGAGAAGTCGAAAAATATGGCATCTGATATGAGTCCCTAGTCCTTAACTTGGGTTAAGCTGTCCATAAATATGAGCATGTTCGTCACGCAAGAACGGTTTGGGAGAAATCCGTGTTGAACTGGAGATATCAAGTTGTTGAAGGTAAGGTGGTCTAGGATGGCTCGCTTCAGAATGCGTTCCATCACTTTGCATGGCACGCTAGCGAGGCTTATGTGCCTGTAGCTGCCGGGCGATAGTAGGTCACCATTTTTGCAGATAGGTGTGGCAATCGTTTCCTTCCAAGCAGAGGGAAGGTGGCCTTCATCAAGCGACTGACGAAACACCAGGTAGAAATGACTTGCCAGTGTGTACGACGTTTTCTTCAGGATCCTTGGATGGACTTTGTCGGGCCGCATCGCGCAGAGCGGGTTGATCTTGTTCAAGATTTGACGGATGTCTCCCAACCTGAAGACCACGGCGAGAGCCAGAATGGCTGTGATATTCAAACCCTGTTTTTGCTAATGATTCTACGCGCATTGACAACCACACAGTCACGAGTCAGCTTGGTTAATCTAAGACCGCCCTCCATACGCTCGGCAGTTCCACACCCTCGATTCTATTCACGCCATGATGCTTGGTACTTTCCACGGCCTCGGCTATCAGCCGTCGTGGTGTGAATCGCATTCCCCGTCTTAAAACTTCTAAATTATCCAGATCTATTATATGTCCTGTGTCTAACGCATGTACCGCCATCGCTGAGTCTTTGATCAGCGTTTGGTTTTCTTCCGTATTTCTTGGTGGCTTGTTTATCCTCCTTTTATGCTCACCAATTCTGGTGTGCAATTTCCTGGTAGTTTTTCCCATGTAAACATTAGCACAGTCGTTGCAGTTAATTTTATACACACAGTCCCTAGTAATTTCAACCGGGAGGGGATCTTTCAATTGCACCAAAACTGAGCGTGGCGTTTTTCCCTTCTGGAATGCTACCCTAATGTTGGCTAAGTTCAGCATTCTTCGAATAACCTCCGATGTTTTTGCTTTATATGGAATGACTGCTGTGCCAATCCACTCCTTACTGGGCCTAGATACCGGAGCCAATATCTTTCTTATTTGACGCCTAATCAAACTCACTGGGTATCCAATTTCTTGAAGTCTGTTGGCAATCTAGCTTTGAGCTGTTGTTCGGTCGATCTCTTCTGTGCACAGCGCTCTGACTCGACTAAACATCGACGAGACATTGCTGGAGTACGCGGACTTTGGGTGCGCTGATGAGTACTTTAAGACGGCTCCTGCGTCTGTGAGTTTCTGGTAGATAGTGGTTTTCAATTTTCCACCAATCTTATGTGTTATACAGTCCAGGAAGGGTAATGTGCCCGAGGTGGACTCTATCTCCATGCTCAACTTGATGTGTGGACTTAAACTATTGAGATAGTCGTGGAAGCTGTTCACGTTATCTCGTTTGATTACAACAAACGTATCGTCAACATAACGCCAAAATACTTTCGGTGGACAATGATATCCGGCCAAGGCCATTTGGTCGAGGTCCTCCATATAAATATTAGCTAAAACTGGGGATATTGGAGATCCCATTGCAAGACCTTGTTCTTGTGTGTAAACGGTTGTGTCAAAAACAAACTGATCGAGATTCAAACACACTCTTATGCCCTCAACTATTTCATCCACCGAGAGCTGTGTCCGTTCCCCAAGTGTCGTGTCTACCAGTAACAACCTCTTGGTTACCTCCAGAGCATCTGCCCTAGGTATGTTTGTGTACATTGAGACTACGTCAAAACTCACGAGGACTTCGTCCATCTCCAAGGGAAGCCCTGCGACTTTATTGGCGAAGTCGTACGAATTCCTAATGAAGGTGCTTGATTTCCCCGTGAGCGGTTTTAGTATACCAGCTAAGAATCTGGCCAGCTCATGTGGTGGCGAGCCTATACCATCCACTATTGGCCTTATCGGGACATCTGCCTTGTGGATTTTTGGCAGTCCGTAAAGTCGTGGTTGAATCGCACTTTTTGGATACAGCCGATACCACTTACCTTGCCCTAAATGGTTTATTACCGATCTTAAATATCTACCAACTTCGACCTTATTCTTATTCATTATTGAAGTAATACTGCTACTGGTAATTTGTCGATAGGGTCCATCGGCGAGGTGTTGCCTAACCTTTTGAAGATAGTCGCTCTTGTTCATAACTACTGTGGCTTTACCTTTATCGGCCTTGGTAATGACAATACTATCTACCTGTCTCAGTGTGTTCAACGCTCTCCTCTCTGATGGTGCAATATTCGGAGCTCCCGGCTGTTGGGATTTTAGGACCGTGACCAATTGTACTCGTAGCTTCTCAGCTTCCGCTGAAGGAAGTCTTTGAAACACCGACTCTACACTAGGAATTATTTCCTCCGCTCTTATTACTTTTTTGCTCACTGCGAAGTTTAGTCCCTTTTCTAACAGACAGCGTTCGTCTTCACTCAGTGGTCTATCTGACAAGTTAACTACACTACAGTAATTGGTGGATGGTTTCGTCCTTTCTGTGACCTTTCTAGAGCCCTGAGTCATGGAAAACAGTTGGTCGAACTTACGTATCTGCCTATCCTTGCATTGCTGGCCCTGCGTAAGCTTCACTTCTGTTGCTTTGGTGTTGAGCATCTGGAAGTTGGCGGGTGAGATTGCGGTCTGAAGATCTTGGCTGAGTTGACTGGCGTGGCGGCGTAGTTCGGTTAATCTCTGGGTGGTTAGGTAAATCCTCTGTTTGAGGAATGACTTGGCCGCTGACAAAGCAATTTTTGCGGAAGCAACTGACGTGTCCGGTGGCTTCACAATCAGGGATGGTGGAATAATATTGTGCTTTAAGCATCTAATGTTGAATACACGATGGTTCTCCCATTTTGCCTCCAGTCCCGCCAATCGAACGTACTCACTTGACATTTTTCGAACATGAAGTCCGTAGGTATGTTCAACCAGGTGAAAAACGCTTGAAACCGATTGAGTAATCATCGTTTTCGGAAAAGTTTGGTAACAATCGGTAGATTTATTGCTGGGCAACGTTTCGCTTTTGACACAAAAGCTTCGTCAGGCCAAGTGACTAGGTTACGAGGTTGGTCGAGATTTAAGGCGGAAGGAGAACCAATCATCTAAGTCAAGCTAAATCTCTGTTGGGTGTCGGCCGAAGGATTTTGTGTGTTAGGGTGGGTGACCAAGTGTTGGACCTAATTGGATTTGGGTCCAGCCTAGGGTGTAGTTGTTCTGGTTCGGTTCACTTAATGATCCCTCTTGAACTTCGTTTGCACTTTCTGTCCGTCTGTGTGGATGGGCTAGTGCTACGATAGTTGTGTAAGAGGGATTCTGTGAACTTTGGTCGGGTTGGGATTTCCACCCCCTGTTTTTGCTAATGATTCTAAGTGAATTGACAACCACACAGTCACGTGTCAACTCGGCTTATCTAAGACCGCTTTCCATACGCTCGCCAGTTCCACACCCTCGATTCTGTTCACGCTATGATGCTTGGTGATTTCCACCGCTTCGGCTATCAGCCGCTGTGGTGTGAATCGCAGTCCCCGTCTTAAAACTTCCACATTATCCAAATCTATACTATGTCCCGTGTCTAAGGCATGTACCGCCATCGCTGAGTCTTTGACCAGCGTTTGGTATTCTACCGCATTCCTTGGTGGTTTGTTTATTCTCCTTTTATGCTCACCAATTCTGGTGTGCAATTCCCTGGCAGTTTGTCCTATGTAAACCTTAGTGCAATCGTTGCAATTAATTTTATACACACAGTCCCTAGTCCTTTCAACCGGGAGGGGATCTTTCAATTGCACCAAAACTGAGCGTAGCGTTCTTCCCTTCTGGAAAGCTACTCTAATGTTGGCCAAGTTCAATATTCTTCGAATAACCTCCGAAGTTCCTGCTTTATATGGAATGACTGCTGTGCCAATCCATTCCTTACTGGGTCTAGATACCGGAGCCAATATCTTTCTTAGTTGACGCCTAATCAAACTCACTGGGTATCCTATTTCTTGAAGTTTGTTGGCAATCTCGATTTGAGCTGCCGTTCGGTCGATCTCTTCTGTGCACAGCGCTTTGACTCGACGAAACATCGATGAGACAATACTGGCGTACACGGACTTTGGGTGTGCTGATGAGTAGTTTAAAACGTTTCCTGTGTCTGTTGGTTTCTCGTACACCGTAGTTTTTAATTTCCCCCCACTCTTATGTGCTATACAGTCCAGGAAGGGTAATGTGCCCGAGGTGGACTCTATCTCCATGCTAAACTTGATGTGTGGACTTAAACTATTGAGATAGTCGTGGAAGCTGTTCACGTTATCTCGTTTGATTACAACAAACGTATCGTCAACATAACGCCAAAATACTTTCGGTGGACAATGAAATCCGGCCAAGGCTATTTGTTCGAAGTCCTCCATATAAATATTAGCTAAAACTGGGGATATTGGAGATCCCATTGCAAGACCTTGTTCTTGTGTGTAAACGGTTGTGTCAAAAACAAACTGATCGAGATTCAAACACACTCTTATGCCCTCAACTATTTCATCCACCGAGAGCTGTGTCCGTTCCCCAAGTGTCGTGTCTACCAGTAACAACCTCTTGGTTACCTCCAGAGCATCTGCCCTAGGTATGTTTGTGTACATTGAGACTACGTCAAAACTCACGAGGACTTCGTCCATCTCCAAAGGAAGCCCTGCGACCTTATTGGCAAAGTCGTACGAATTCCTAATGAAGGTGCTTGATTTCCCCGTGAGCGGTTTTAGTATGCCAGCTAAGAATCTGGCCAGCTCATGTGGTGGCGAGCCTATACCATCCACTATTGGCCTTATCGGGACATCTGCCTTGTGGATTTTTGGCAGTCCGTAGAGTCGTGGTTGAATCGCACTTTTTGGGCACAGCCGATACCACTTACCTTGCCCTAAATGGTTTATTACCGATCTTAAATATCTACCAACTTCGCCCTTATTCTTACTCATTATTGAAGTAATACTGCTACTGGTAATTTGTCGATAGGGTCCACCGGCGAGGTGTTGCCTAACCTTTTGAAGATAGCCGCTCTTGTTCATAACTACTGTGGCTTTACCTTTATCGGCTTCGGTAATGACAATACTATCTACCTGTCTCAGTGTGCTCAACGCTCTCCGCTCTGATGGTGCAATATTCGGAGCTCCCGGCTGTTGGGATTTCAGGACCGTGACCGATGAATGTGAAAGGGTTACAGGAGAATATGAGAGAAAAGAGAGAAACGTCTCATTCAAAGTCGTTCCAGCATAATTTTTCTGCACCTTATTCCACCCAAACCGGTGCGACACGTACCATAATATTGTTTTGCATCACCTAATAAATACGAGCTAACACTCGCAGCTACGGCGTTCTCCCGTTCCGATCTACTCCTCTGATCCTTCCCTTACAGGCACAATGTAGAAAAGACAATACGTCGGGACAGAGGCACTCACTTCCCTGCGGTTGCATTATCACCTAGTCATCCGAATGATTACTTCATAAGCTTACGGCTGAATAATACAACTGAGCCCTCCGAACTCGCTGCGTTAGACGTTCGACTACTGACCGAAACAGATGTCTTATGGGATCCAAAGTCCCCTGTTTTGTCCCATGAGATACCGGAAGTCGTCCATAAAGCACCTGAGGAAATGTCCTTACTTTCCTTCTCCTGTGCACAAGTGGCCTATGTTTCGAATGAGCATTTTCTGGATCCCTCAAAGGCCCTGTGGTCACTATTTCAGTCATTGTCTGTGTGTATCGCGTTTAAGGGTCATTCATTTACGTAGAAGCAAAGCAACACTTTCGAGGAATGGTGCGAACCATCTCCGGAAGCCACTAATCCGGGCACCAGCCACGTCACCCAAATACTCAGTCACCCCCAAACTGTACCTAGCTTATTTGACCGTCGTCGTAAATGAGACCGCCGGACTTCTCTAGATGTCACTGTTCGTCTCCCGGTCAACTGAATTTACTCCCATAGTTTCAGAGCATTCCGGCGCCCAGCTTAGACCCCCCAGTCTAAGAAAATGGTTTACGGTACATAATTTGATTAGTCCAGCTTTGGTGCCTAATAGTCCCCGTTTCTGAGGAAGCAGAACAACATACGACTCAAGAAGGGTTGAAGATTATCACCATCCTGTTAATCACCACAGGGCTGTTCTTCTCGGCACATTGGGCCTTGACTTAACCGCCCCGCCCAGGGGAGCGGATTCTTCATGGTCATGAAAAGGATAGATGCTAGTCCGGCTTCGGCTACATAGCCGCAATAGCTCTATAATCCGGCTTGTTTTTCACCTGACCAGCAGGTCATTTTTGCTTATCCAGGTGCACACTATACTGTGCGACTCTCTAACCTATGCATTGGGTTGAGTTCGGTGCACCTTGTCGATTAAGTGAACCATGTAACTCGTCAAGGTTTCGGTTGTGAATTGCAGCGCAAGAGGGTAACCCAGCGATGCCGCCGCCGCCTTTTTAAACGCTTTTTAGGACATTACACTCAGTGTGTTTGCTTGTTGGTATGTTGCATTCTCTACGAACCCGCAGTTATTCGAAGGACTCGACCTCCAGGCCCTAGGTAGTGGAAATCTAGCAATCAGCCGAGAGTTTAAGTTGCAGTCTGAGTATTTTCTAACTTCAAACATTCGTTTCACTTTCTTCATCCGCATTAACGCTACATATATCTGCACATGGTGCTAGATTTCACGCTTCTCAGTGAGCCATGATACCACCTCTGCGCATGCTTCTAGGTTTTGGTTCCGGCCGTCTTCAAAATACCACCAGCTTTTGCCATCAAACCGGCTCCATTTTCACTGGCGCTCTTGGAGACCGCTCACCAGTTGGTGCGGTTTAGCAACCTACGCCCTATACCGGGGAAAAGTACACTAGGTTTGCGGTCAGAGGGAATGCGCTGAATTCTCTTTAGGGTCAGACGTTCTTCCTGGTAGCACCAGCACACCTTGGCTGTATCTGAAGTCTGCGTGACTGACATCCAGGTCTCCAGACCCTCTGGTCCTATTACTCTAAATCTGTTCCGACTGTCTAACAGTCGTCCATTGCATACTTTACCGTTGGTGGTGAAACCGCCATCCGTCGTCCTATATTTTCGTCCGTTGGATCAGTCAGTAAGTCTCCAATTTCAGCTCTGGGCTATGATACTTTCCCGAAACCTTCAGATCATTCACAAACATGTAGTGCAAGCCACTAAGTAATACCGCTATTGAACCTACGTATACAAGGAGGGATAGTTGATTACAACCGATTAATTTTGACCACACTTTTTTCAGCCATCGCTCTGTTCACCTCCACGATTTAACTACGCCTCCGTTGAAAGTCCTTCGGCAAACCATATAATCGGCTGTTAACACATCAACCCTTGTATCTTTCAGTAATGGTCGAATGATTTTTGAAGCACAAATGTCAGTTGTGCACTCGTATGCTTGCCGCCCCCCTGTAACACGGATGCTTCACTTTCGAGACCGGTCCCTATCACGGAGAATCTTTGAACAAAGATCATTCTTGTCTCCCAGTGCTTTCCGGTCCACACAGATACTCAGTGGGGCTTACGTCAGACCGCCTCTTGAATACGCCAACCACGTTGTCTACTCAGGTCACAAGAAGGACGTAACGCTCATTGAGCGTGTCTAACGAGCTGCTACGAAGATGGTTGCTGGCCTTCAATGCGTTGGTTACGAACCACGTCTAGCGATGCTTGGCCTATTTCCCATGAAATGCCGTCACTGTCGGGGAGACCTAATACCTATTTATGCTCTGTTTGAACAAGGTTTGGCCAACATTTTTTTTAAACCGTTGACCTTACTAACACGGCGGAGACATGGTAAGAAGAGTTGCAAGCTCAGAGAACACCTCGTTATTAGGGAACAGTTTTTCTATTTCAGGTAGCTGGTGCGTAAAATAAACTTCCTCCGACGGTTGTTCACGCTGCATCAAGT
Organism: Opisthorchis felineus; assembly: GCA_004794785.1. Classification (NCBI taxonomy): domain Eukaryota; kingdom Metazoa; phylum Platyhelminthes; class Trematoda; order Opisthorchiida; family Opisthorchiidae; genus Opisthorchis; species Opisthorchis felineus. The sequence continues at coordinate 191,017 of SJOL01003359.1, read as the reverse complement.
GCTCAGTTCAAGACACCTTTAGACGACTTTTTGGCTGAGTCCTCACCCTGGCAAGCTCACTTCCCCGCGCTGAAAACTTGAAAGGTGGTACTTGTGCAGCTCGTGCCTTTCAGGTGAACAGAAGCCGCTAGACGACAGGAACAAACCCGAACCAGGAAGCTTGAGCGAAAGCTTCGTTCCTGTGTATCACTCCGTGAAGCCGTGAATTACATTCCACCAGGCAACTTCCTGTTTTCTTGAAGTCCTCGGTAATCAGCCGCCGAATGCTCCCTCAGTCTCGCACTACCATTCCACAGCCCCTCCGCGCAACGCAATTCCCGAGATAGAACTTTGTACCAGAGCGGGAAACTTCTGTCAGCGCCAATTGACCTACCACGATGTTGTCCTTATCGAGTGATGCTGCGACTACCATCCCTGGGCACTTCAAACCCCCACATCCATTCCCCGCCACCCTGCTAAAGTCGTGCATCTAAGCCACTGCTCCGACTTTGCCTCTGTTAACCGACTGACGCTTCGTGAAAGCTACGGGGCACTGCCTTTACCCTTCCTGCTCTCCTTACTGCCTATCTTGCGTCGCAAACTGAGTGGCATTGCATAATCGACACTTAAGTTCTCACCCTGGCTAAATTATTTCGTACTATTATTGCAACTGAGCCGGTCACTGACCCCCAGTTTGCAAGCAGAACTTTACACATATTCCGGCTCGGCCTTATTTCAACTCTGTCGTGTTTTCTCATATAAGGCGCTCTTCCCTAACCAGCCTTTTTATTTTGTTGCTTGATTATCTGCCATCATCATGTTACTATCTTTGCTGTCTTGATTTATCCTTCCCTAGTGGTTTTGGTGCCCGTCATATTCTAATTGTTACGGTCTGATCACGCTTTATTCTGCGTCACTTACAAAATGTTAACTATACCCACTGATATTGTCGCTTCAAACTATTTGCTGACTGCCACACACTTTCGACTCTATAGGACAAAAAGGTTTGTGACGCAAAACCTTCACTTGAGGTAAGCCTGCCAATCTGCACTGACTGGACGAGCTTAGCTGGGTGACTGGCAACCGTTCTCTTTAACTCTTTCGAAATGACGAACTTAAGGCTGACTGTTGTATAAGTGTCCGACTATCCTCCACAAATTGTCTTCATTAGTGCATAACTTTTCTTCTGAACTTTGCTGAGTTATAACCTTTTCGGCTACCGTTTGAAGAGGGTGGTCAAGGTTCCAACCAGCAAGCATTCCTGGGCCATTTGGACCCGTGGAAATTTCTATCTGAATCTGACACTTTTCCACTTCCAACTGCGAATGGTAAAGACCTACCCGTCCTGATAGGTAACAGCGTCGGGACACAACCTCTTTCAGAATGCCTGCGCAAAACAGTTACTTCAGCTATAGCACTAAATGGGGCTCCTTGGCCGCAGAATGCTCTTAGCCGCAAAACTTGCGAATGGGACAAAACATTTTGCACCAAAATGTTGCCTTTTGTTGCGTATGTGCTCACACCAAGAACCATCCTAATCTACCTTCATGTTTTCTCAGCTCACCAAACTACATTGTCCACTGAAGCAATCATAACTCTGGCGGAAAAACTCTGGTGGAATAATTTCCTTGCATCACTGGGACCCCGAGATTCCTGGATGGGGATCAAAAATTTGGACTGGTATTCTGAGCCCATCTGCCCGTCTGTTTTAGTCCATCAGGGACACGTCGTAGCTTTCGAAGATTCAGTTCCATTGTGCGAATACTGAGCGCCGCACCAAATTTGTCGACATCAACACCGTTGCGCTTCCCGCAGTTAGACTGGACTTGCATTGCCACTCTGATCTGATAACCTAACCAGTCTTTTCATTTCATTGTATGATATTTTGATTTTGGCGCTGTTGCGGAGGACAGTTACCGTATGATTATTTTTTCTGGCTTCCCTTGGGCATTTGGAGGCCCTGTGGCGGGCGAACCCTGCAACTGGACTGCGGTGTTTAGCTAAAGACGTTTAAGTGACATAGAGCGCCTCAAAAAGATAGTAACGATTCTTGGTATCATCACCAAGAGCTATCTTGAATCCTAAAATTCCGGTCGCCAGGTCAAGAGATACAAACGTGCATCGTGCTGGGGCACATTAGACGCTGAGAAGCCTGCGGTAGTTTTTGGGCACTCAGGATTCCCGGGTCCACCTCTGTTCCAAGAGTGGCCTGGTCACCTGTTATCCAAAATAAATCCAGGGGAAAGCTCAATTTCGCTGATCCGTCGTGTGCACACAACCTCCAACTCCGATGACAACCCACCTATCCTTGCTGTTTTGTCTATTACTTTGACATTTGAAATTCCCCAAGTTTCTTCCGTTTCTATTTGTGACTTCCGCTCCACTTTTGTGTTTAGTGCGTGTGTATGAACTGACGTTTGTCTTTACTTACCACTTCCTTCATTTGGCCTTGGGGTCATCCGGCCATTTTGTGGCCGACCTTCTGCACGTGTGACTGTCTCACGTGGGAGCTTGTTTGCTCATTTAGCTCGTAATTTTGTAGCCCAATTGGACCATTCGTTTTGGACCAGTAGCTTTTGTCGAGGTTTGTATATTTTGTGAATTGATGTCTTACGTTTATAGTACCTTATAGAAACCCAGCCCCTACTTTGTTTTGCCTTCCCAGGGGTTCTGGTATTACGCGTCACTCGAAGATACCATTTGCCCCTTACAATAGCCTTAATGGCTAGCCTTTCTGTGTGGCCCACTTAATCGTGTCGGCTATTCTATAAAACGTATATACCGCGGTGCCCTCGCCCAGCCATGTTGGGGCGGCGGATATGGCACTGAGTAAACAGCTAACATCTCTACGTCTTTCTATTTTCTGGACAAAATTGCCTCAGTGCGGCCCACATGGATCGGAAGGCTCTTTGTAATCGGCTGATCTCAGGTTGTCCCGGGGCCTCGGGTGTCATATCTAAGGGTTTTTCTCCTTTCGTTTGCCAGCTATATGGGAGTGACTCACCATCCTTTTAAACGTAGCAATTCACACTTGTGCTCTTTTCTCCGAGTCGAACCCATTTGGGCAACTCTCCTGACGTGCCAGAAGTTTTTGGCTGGGACCTACCTAACGAACTATTAATCTGCACTTGTCGCAGTATAAGCCAGACGAGTTAGAGCTATAGGAAGCAGGACTTTTACCATTGTGTTTGGTTTTGTCTTTACTTGCACCAGTGCGGGTAAACCCTGTGCCACTTTCAAATCCTCTGGGCGTTTTTGGTAGCCGATTCGGAAGACAAAACGGTAAACCGACAAGGCCTAAGAGTGCACTAAAATTGATATCAGTCCATCTGCCTTTCCTTTTCAAAGAATACTATATTTTAGACTCCAACGCGAGCGCAAGTTGTCCCGTTTCGCAATCGGATACTGTCACAAAGATGTTTACGTTGCTTTGGCCTCCTTGATTTACACTGCGCATTGGGAGGTTGCGTGTTGGCTATGATTGTTGCTGATTCGGTTGTCTAATGAATCATTGCATTGGTCACTACAGCGCTAGTTTCGCGTACCACAGCATTTTTCTATGATTCGACGAGGCTTCTGGACTATGAGGACACATGCTCCCACCGACTTCCGCTCCAAGTTCCATCTAGCTTCACTTTGCTTCCCAGAGCTAGTCACAGTTTTAAGACCGACGTCGGGCAGCACCTATGCAGCCTATTCTGGGCGGCGTACAACTTAAAAGCAACGGGTTTAACTCACCCCCATAATTTGTGGTACCTCAGGTGTAGCACAAAATACCATACAATTTTACCCCAATAGCCTCACGACGGTGATTTTTCATGGCTGCTGTTACTGATTCCGGGCCTACTAGGCCGGGTATTGCTTTCCGTTACAGGCTTAAAATGTCTTAAGTAAACATCAGCGTAACCACTACCACCTGTACCATCAACTCTCCCCCAGTCTATGAATAACTGGTGTAGTCTAGTTTTGTCCATTTTGCCTAGTGATAAATTTAGACCGCCTCAGAAAGTCATAAGGGAAACACAAAAAATGCCTTTGACCAGTTTGTATGATCTCGTTTTAGATCCAAGTGATCCGTCTGAGGAATGATCTTATACAAAGCGCAAAAATTTCCCGCTTAAATACCCCCTAAACGATGCACAAACAGTGGTGACGTTATGTGATCGACTGTGTAGCCGTAAAGGTAAGTCCTAAGCCCAAATCTTGGACGTCAGTGTCCGCAATTAGGCTTTACGGTAAGTAATTTCCTGTCACCAGACGGTTCTGCATTCTCTGTATCAGGAAGGTCAGATTCCTGAAAGCAACCACAGAACGCCCGGAGCCTACTGAGACCCTAAAACTTCACCAAAATCTCAATGGGAAAGCCGGCAAGCATCCAGGCCAGTCAGTCATTCA
>SJOL01003359.1:127674-179692 GCA_004794785.1 Opisthorchis felineus | reverse complement strand
GAGGCGTTCTTCTTTATTCGATATGGTCACTCCATTCCGATCCTTGATGGTTTCGCTCACAGGTGGTTTCCGGGGACCGGTCGCACGGATCAACTGAAATAATCTTCGGGCATTACCGGCTTTCTGGGCCTCTTCCATTTCCTTGGCTTTCTGTGTCCACCACACTTCACGGTCGACTTCATTCATTCTCTCCACTACTCGCCCTGTTTCACGTTTCTACAGCAGATCATGAAGCGAAGCATTCCGTCTTTAGATGAAGACATGCGTCTTCTTGATACCGAAAAGACGCTCGCCTTTCTCGCCCTCAGAGTTGAGGACTTGCAGCAAATGTGATGATCACGAGCAGTGTGAGGCCCCTATTCACACTGTTACAGTTTCAGCATTCTGAACTACACACAATCGCGCCAATGCAAAAGTTTGGTCGTGTACACATTACGAGTCTCACTTTTGCTAATAGAGCAGTCACCTACTCGGCCGCACTACACAGAACTGATGTCCACCACTAGATCTTCACAACACTTTGAGTTAGACTTGGGATTACCTCCGTAGGTCGTACCGGTCCAAGTGTGATATAGTGGCCTTAACTCCATGTGCTCATGCGTGATCTAGTGTGTTATACCAGTTTTCGAGTGAAAAATTGAGAATTCTAACTCTGGATTGCAACACCAGAATGCGTTGCTGGATGCAAAATAGTGCATTCCGATGCATATCATAGATCTGCACTACCTTTAAATCCAGAATAGCAGTAATTTCAAGAATGTTTCTATCCAATATCCGTAAGAAGAAGCCATTGCTCAGCCAATTCACGAAGTCGAAGAGTTGTGGTCATCTCCAAGGTTTATGAGAGGGAACATCGGGCAAGTATAATAAAAGTAGGGTGCTCGTGTGGGGAATAAATCAGGGATAACTCGAATCGTTTTCAAAATGAGCAAATGTAACACGTTCCGAATGGATCCTAATTTTTCCCAATTGCATTGTTAGACATCAGTTGCGGCCGCAATTTAGTCTATTTTCTTCTGAAGAGGAAGTCAGTGAGAGGGCTGCCTAAGGATACGGGTCCGTCTTCTCGAGCCAAAACACTCACCAATACGTCCGAGCTGGTTTTCTTACTTACTCGGTCGATTCCGAGCTCCATAGAGTTTGTTTTGATCCACCGAAATGGACCGAATTTGGACTTCAGCTTCTATTTGATATCCATGCTGTTGATTTTTGCAGACTGAGGGATTTGCACGAATGTATGGGCGGATCATAAATTCTCCTGTCGCGGTCGTTGTATTCAACACATTACACCAAAAGAAGACTTCTGTTTGGTATTCCATCTTTTTAATGTGTTAGGTGCGGCGAATGTGGGTTTCATTGGTGGGCAAAGTGAAGTAGGCGCAAAGCTGAACCGGTACATGTATGATTGAAAATCGATGTTTACGCGGGTTTAGTCTCTTCCAAGAACGGCGTAGTGAAATTCGTTGGTGGCTACTGTGAGGTAAGCGATACCCTAGGCCAGCTACAGTGTTAGCTGTTGAGCCGCATTCATTCTAGTCCCTGAAGTTGCTGTAATAGCTAACAGTGCATATGAGTCACTTTACACCGAACACGAAAATTTAGATCTGTAACAAATGCTTCGCTACACCTGTTTGCCGCAGCCTTGTCAAGACAAACGTACTTCCTCGAGGAACCGCCTTTCGGATACCCCAAAAAGCATCCTTTATATGCCCCAATAGTTTTTTTAAAATCAAAGTTATTGTGGGCTCGTCATGCTGCAAACCTACGCCAACAGCATAAGCGAGATGCGTTGTGCAGTGCGATCGAGTAGAATGCCAGATTTGGAGGATATACCACAGCCCTGCATGTTGTCGGGCCACACGGTCCTTGAATGGAATACTTAGTGTCACCTGGGATTACCAAAGTGCATACAACCGTGAAAGGCATTTAAATATTTAGACAGATGACCGACGTGAATGTCCAGTTCACAGTTTTGGGACAATAATCTACAGGTAAACACTGACTGGTTTGGAAAGTTCACAACATGCATCCAACGAATATACCAAGCACGATGGCCGGAGTACGACTGGAACCCTTAACTCTACTTCATGCATGTTGCCACGCATTTTTGATCAGTTAAAAACAAGGCCTCCTTACATGACAGAAGGCATGTCTGGATACCTTACGTGTTGAGCGGTGAAATCCTCAGAGTGGATCATCCAGTATTTAAAAAAACCTTGGAATCGAAGGAAATCACTCTCTCAGGTAGGGATTTCTCACCAAAAAGGAGCCGCTGTACCCGCAACAAGGTGAAAGAAATCTCAGCTGGAAACTACCGAACCGGAGAACACAACTGGCGCCAGATTATTCCTTGAAGCTATTTGGGCACTTTTTGGAGAATATTATAGCCATAAGCATGTACAATGAACCTCTTCTAGTAAAAAAAAAACTATCGAAATAAGGGGCAAGATAGTCTGGTTCTGTTTCTTACCACGTTCATAACCAGAACAGCAAGAGCAGCCGCTCTCGTAAGAATCACTACACCTCACACTGCGGAGTTTACGCAAGGTAAACACAGCATCATAGTAAATAGGTAGCCAAGTGTACTAACGAGCCGGGATTCGGATCCACTGCCATGTTTTTGAAAGGTAACAAACATTCACCACTTTACCCTACCTGGAAGGCAGTTAGATTCCTGGTGGGAATAAATCACGCGCTGCTGATTACTAACCATAACAGTTCGATTGTGAACAGTTTCCGATGCACAGCTACCATTTAACCTGACGACAACACAAGGTTAATATGTTACCAAGTTGCCAAAGCCCAGACGGATGCAATCCAAACACCAGGCTTGGATTCGAGCCACAGACATCCCGTTAGCGAAGGGATGAACAACTGATCCAGAGAATATAACGGGTAAAAAAATTGTCCCCCACAACCCAGGAGAGAAAAGCACCCGTCAACAAAAGTCAGAACGTAACCAAATTCGCTACCAGAAAACTGTTTGCGAACTCAGCCAAACCACTTGGACATCGTCCCCCTTTCCTATCATTCGAAATTTTGAAAGGGCTTCAGGTGAGGGGAACCAAAAGGTGATGGAGATGCGGAGCCCAAAACTTTTCGAAAGCCACTAAAAAGAGAGAGAAGGTTCGATGTGGTCGACGACTGAATAACGCTTTTATCAGGAACAGAACCTGGAATATTTCATCACCAAAGTCTGTCTACTCGTGTGTTCCGAACGTGAAACAGTTCGGCTGTATCGACCTGCAAAGTAGTAGTGGGAAACCTGATGAAGACAACCTCGCCTAGGCTAACCAGCCAACCGGTGAAAATAGAAAAAAACGACTGAGGCGAATCCCATTGGCTGAATAACGGAGAAAAAAGTGTCCAGAAATACAGGTGACTTTGACGGGAACCACATCGGTATCCCATCACGTGTAACGTGACACCAGACATGATCGTGTACAGGCGCGGCAAAACAAAAACAGAAAAAAGAAAGGGCAATAAAGAAAGTAAAACAAATAGCGGTTGAGTTCCGCCGGGAAGGGAGGTCGAACGTATCTACAGAGATAAGAAAAACGTGGGTGAGGAACAAAGAGACGCAGTTAACCTTGCGTTGTCCAAATATCACACCTGAGTGTGATAGATGTAGGCCAATCCGTCCACAAGTGTAATGCCATACAAAAGTATGCACGGGCGAGAAGAGGCAAAGCAATATGTTAACAAGAGAGCAGAAAGAAACTACTTTGGGCGTGGCTAGTCGTTTCCACGATACTAGCGGAAGGTAGTCACAGGGTTCCTTTTTTCTGGAACAGCGAACTAAGTTAGAAAGTAAGTCATTTCATAGCCTGGCGATGTGGTGTACTAGTGCATTTCTATGAAAGACCATAGATTGTCCGGCAAGTTGAAGCACGAGGCATTTCGGGCAGTGAATCCGGATCGACGTGCGACTCGAGCAGCCTGACAAGCCAGTGTTATGTGGTCGAGAATACAGAGGCCGGATTTAACCAGAACGTGGCGGAATTGTGAGTCTAGAGCTGACACCCCGTCTTTGTTCGTCGCATCCAAATGGGCTCCATTGCGGATAAGAAGAGCAACAAGAGAGGCCTGAAATCAGGGGATAAAAATGCTGTTGGAGTCATTTATTCAAACGGAGTTTCGTTAGAGATGAACAGGCCTGGATCAATGACGCCAAAGAAAAGCCTCCTTACGATTGACGAGGAAAAAAGTTCACCTGTGAACGACGAATGTGACGACAGTTTAACGAGTTTTAATGGCAGAATGAAGAGAGTTGGAGACTTCAATAGAGATTTTATCCTGCAAATGAAGTCAACCTGTGCTGAAAAGCCAACAAGCAGCTGTTTCCCCCTTGCTGGGACTCACCAGCAACGTGCATCCCACGAATATCAGTGAAGATTCGATTTTGCAAACTCGAAGTTAGTAATTGAAGGCTATACCGTTCGGTCTTGAGTGACCGATCAACAGTGTGATGAAGTTGCACTTAGACAGAATATTGTACGACTTACCTTCCAGTTACGCAATTCACATCAGGTGATCAAGTGTTGATTGGTTCCCCGAATAACGACCGCAGAGATGCAAGGATCATAAGACTACTAGTGTTTTCCTTTCTGAACAGATTACTTATAGATTCAGAATAAACTAACAGGATTTTAAGTATCTGAGGTCTCTGGCGTCTAGCACGGCACGGTCACGCACTACCTCTGATGAATTCAGCCAGGCTGCATGTTGGAGTTCGACCAGCAGCCAATGTGAGTTACATAACCGGCCATAAGTAGGCGGGTGGAAGCGGTCTGTTACCACTGGTGAAAGCAATCAACACTAGTCGGGAATAACGCACCTCTCAAAGTACGCCTACCGTTTAGTGGATTCCACTCGACCCACGATGTACTGCCCCAGGTGGTTAGGATTTTAGTCGCTGCACTAGTAATCACTGTTTGCGAACTGCTATCCACGACGAACTATAGGGCCAGCAATGTGTTGATTACCTGCTGGTGGGGTCTCTTCGGTTGCGCCGAAACAAGTGAATGGGGTGCCACCAATGCATACACGTTAATTCATTAGACAGATGAAAATGTAACAACAGCCTGGCAAATGACACGATGGGGAATAAGTCAGAGTGGATGGAAAACTCAGGAGAAATAAGGAAGCAGAACATACTTGTTCGTCAGTCTGCAAACGCCGATGGGACAAAACACACATTAGTGGACGCTGACCGTCCACATCGACACAATTGGGATCGGCTCCAAGCTGAAAGAGTAGGTTAAGCACAGCCACGTTGGGGAAATGACAGATGATGAAGCGACCGACAGTTGAGGTCTCGGGGGAGGAAGCGAGGTGGAGCAGGCTATGGCCATGGTGAACGCGCGGATCTAAGCGGACGAGCCGGTAAACCTGTGAGTTTATGCGATAGAATGGAAGAGGATGAAGGAATAGTATCAACGATGTAGGGAAAATAGTCCTGAAGAGAAAAAACGAATCAAAAAGTGACCATTTTCACCACCCACTTGTCCAAGATCCCTCATAGTGTGTTGGTGAAATTCTATCTAACTTGACGATGAACCAGCCTAATAGTCAGTAACCTCACTGAAACATTGTCCTATATTTTTACTGCATTTCAATCTAGCACCTACCACGTACCACCGCGACAGACTAGACCTCACTGTGGTATGGCGATTTGTGTACCTCTATGACCAAGTGAGCTTTCGCTCTGACACCCACATAGTTTCTTACACCAGGCTGGTCAATGGATAGGGCTATGAAGAATGCAGTCTCTTGTTCCCTTAGGTCGACAGCTGGAACATGTAGGGTGACCTGTTCCTTAAAAAAACTTTTAAAAAAAACAGCACTCACCCGGTCAGGCCTCTGAGTCCAGGGCTTTGGTCGACGGCCCGAAATGCCCTCCTGTTTGGACACCCTGACAGTAACCCAGCTAGCTTACAACCATGAACTTCACAACGACTACTCGCCACATACAGCAAGCCGGGTAACAGAGAACAGGTCACACCTCGCCTCTTACACACTTACCTATTCCTTCTTCTCCTCTACCTCAACCCGTTGCGAGCACTCTCCCTGTAACTCTCAGGTACTGACGCTTCTTTCATTGCGCCACGCTAAGCAAGAGTTTCTGCGCGTCCGTCTTCGATAATAGACCCAAACACCTCGAAATCAATTTTCGAAACCCGAAAGTCCATTCAATTAGCTGTCTTTGATGTTTGCACGCCGAAGAAAACAAGACAACAAGCTATTCTTGTTGGATTACTTCTGCATTGGTGTGTGCTGTCTGTCAGAAACAAGAATACAAGACGCAAGTACTGTAACTAAACTGACTATCTCGTAGGTCTTCCCGCTACCTCTGGTGGTGCGGAGGCCGCCGCAGCAGGATATGCCCGGAGTGGGTATTGTGTTGAGTGGCCGGCCGGAAATGATTCTATATGAATGGATACTCGTTAGTAGTCACCACAGCGCAGTTTACTTGGAGGAGTCTGTGAAAGAATCTAGAGGAGAAGAGGTCCTTCGCGCTCCGTTTATTATATCTGTTTATGCCCTAACGGACTTTAGTTCTGAATCGACCAAAGACGCTCCATTTCAACGGGCTAAAAACTCACAGACTGCTGTGGTCGCTGGTGATATGAACATGCTGGTAGGCAGACTCAATTAGGTGGTCGTTTTGGATTGGACAAGAATCACGGACAACGGAGAGCGCCTGCCGCAGTTGTGTGCTGACCACAGACTTAACAGCGGAGATCGTTTGACCGAACTCAAATGGACCAGATTATCATCAATTACCGGTGGCGAGGATCTATAACTACCTGCTACTGCTTCCGGGATATCCCTGTACACTCCGACCACGCACTTGTCCGTTGGTGCCTTTCATTTACAGGTTTGCGCCAGTGGCAACCTCATGCACCAGAAGTCAAACACAATTATCATAACCGACTTCCTTAACGCCAGGTCCAGTATAGATGTTAACAATCACTGAGAGGAGATTTGCAAAGTTGTGCTTGATGCCAGAACGTGTATCTGCGGTACAAACCAGCCAACCTCTTCTAAGGATTGGATTTTGGACGAGACCGCCGTATTGCTAGAGGCCCGGCGAAAGATTATCACCACAATCCAACTTGACGCATCATCCAACGCCAGGTAAAACTGCCCACACCAGGAAGCGTGATGGTCCAAAGTCGAAGAAATGGAAGTGGCGGAAAGTACTGGAAATGTCTGCACGTTGCTCCTCTTGAGTCGCTCGACACATTACGATGTCCTTTTTCAGTGAAACAAACAAGGACCACAATGGCTTTCGGACATCTAGCAAAGGATAACATGTGGACTTTTGAGTAACGATTCAGTTGGCCACCTGCTACTTCCCATGCGGCCTGTCAGACATTGACAGAAACATGAGCCGTGAGTGTGGGAACCCCGTCAGCCCTAGAAACAGTTGTGAGTATATCCCTGCTCAAGCGTCAACGTGCTCCTTCGCCCTCTGACTGCTTTGTTCGAAGACGGCAGTGAATACTTCAGGCGGGGCGGTCCAACTTATGTGCGTATCTTTGAAAAAGGGGTCGTCCCAGACAACCAGAGTGCCCATCTTCAAAAACGGTATTCGCAGTCCATGCAAAAAGTGAAGAGGTGTCAGTATGAGTCCGGTTGTAACAAACCCTCTGGTGCCACTGATTATTCGTCGTCTTAGGTTGTCAAGCGAAACCGTGGCGCGTGAGTAATAAGCGGATAGAGGAAGTATCGACCACATATTCATACTTTGTCAGCTGTTAGAGCAGCGCCACAAGTACAAATACTGATATTCCCTGACTTCGGGGATGCGTTCGATTCCGCTGCATGAACAGAACTTATAACTACGTTTGCTGAACACGAGACGCCTCAGAAGTTCGTAAATATAGTTCTATCCTTATGCTGGCATAAGTCCGGGAGTGTATGTACAGGAAAGTTCTCTAAAAGCTTCTCTACAAAAAGTGGTGTCCGGCACGGATTGCCACTCTCCCCACTCATGTTCAACTTCGCCATTCGCGATAATGAGCCGAACGCTGGAGGATCTTCATGTCGTCGCTGACGAGAATCCTGATGATTTGGTGAACGCAGACGACATCGTCCTTATCTTTGAAGACAGACAAAAATCACAGCTGACTACCAATTGGTATATGCCTCGCACCTACAAAGTGCAAAGCCATGCTTCAGGACGTGTAGTTTCTGAATAGGCCCTTTCCCATTCAAGAAGACACTGGAAGTTGTGAAGAATTTTACATACCTCAGCAGTTGTATTAGCTCCGATGGAAGTGTTTGAAGAAATTGGTGAACGTATCTCAAACGCCTGAATCACGTTTGCCAATTCGCGTCACTTGCGGCGTCAAACAGATATATGGTTGATGTGCTCCACCTTCCAGGTTGGGGTCCCCGTGACTCTTCCCGTGCTTAGTTGCAATAAATGGCGGCTAACCGATATCAATGGAGTTCGTGCTACCAGTTTCTTCTAGGATTGTCTGACCGAGTGTTTGGAGGTACAGGCACCTCAGAATTATTGAGGTAGCTTCGCACCAGTTCCCTACTTCGTCCACCCATTTCTTCTGTTCACTTCAAGGTTTGAAAATAGGACTGGTTGTATGATAGTTAAGCAATGGTATCAAAATCAACATTGCTGTCTTTGACGATGAGGGTTGACCATGGCTGCGAGCATACCAAGAGCTCTGGCGTGATGCAGGAAAGTAAGATTTAATAATACTGGGGACGCTCCTTTCTTGGATCGAACAACCGATTGGACACACGGACAGAGTCTAGCAGAAATAGCCAGTTCATGCGCTGTGTACGACGGGGTTGACGTATTCCAAGCCTTGAATCCATATTTAGGATTGTTGATCCGGGCACACAACGATCTTTTTTATGAACACAGCAGTTGGTCAATACTGCCTACGAACAATGATCAATGGAACTGGAAAGTGTGTAGGCGAACTGGAAATCTATTGAACGCTGACACCGGCATTCAGCTATGGTAACCCAATTAAAACCATAACAGTACAAAGGCCAGTTGATTCCTCCTGGCCCTTATTCGGTGATATTGGTGGATGACAAAATCACTTCTAGAATTTGGGAGGCCAGAGTAGCTTCTGCAAACCTTTGACAGGTATGGTACCTCCGTGTTACCAACCTGCCTATCAACTACAAGGTTCGCAGTGCTGCTGCACGATCCATACTGCTTTGTGAAGAAGAGACCTGCCCAATAAGTTCGGAAGATGCTAGAAGCCTCTTGGTGTTGGACCAGAGTATGTCTCCAGAGTATTGCCCGGATCTAATGGGAGCATCCGATCAGCAGTGCTTGGTTGCGTCAGATGGTTTTAGCAGAGGCAACTCATCCACGATAGACAGCTTAATCATATTGCAGAACATGTGACTTATACATCAAAGGACCATCTACCTCACAAAGCTCACTTCTGTCCAGCGATACGAAGAGCAGAAACGACCTAAGATAGTAAGTAAACGACATGGCAACAACGAAAGTAAACCTAGTCATATTGATAACTGCCATCTTCCCGGATATAACCTCGATACAGGAAACTGACAGACACAGCCCAATCAGGCAGCCAGTGGAGCGCCTGCATTAAAGTTAGTACATTCACTGCGCAGCTTCCCTAATTCTTTCACTGTATGTAAGATTGAACGGTTAAAGGTCAATAAATTCGCCATGAGACTGTCCTCGGACATTAACCCTAACCCCGGTGAACTTTGGTATCTGACCTACAGCTGACAGAGGTGGCTGACGGGAAACGTTACTGAGGTTCGGATAAACAGACACTAAACCGACACAAAAGCTGGTACCACACAAAGCACTTTGTATTCAAAGGAACTGCATTGACGTTAAACTGTCCAGCACATTGCTGGGTCCTAAAAGTAAGCAGATCAATCTTGAGTAGGATTCGCCTAATTTTTTGGTCTACACCTGAATGACAGTATCAGAAAAAAGTGGTGAGCACGGAAACACATTCCAATCGTGGAAGATCTGAAGTCACACGGCACAGGCTGGAGGCAGGAATTTTAATGACCTTTGACGATTACCACACTTTTCAATCAGATACCGTTCTGAGGTCGGGAGAGGATAAAGTACAAAGCACCATAGTGAGCAGCTACCAAATAAGGAATAGATGCGTCACCTGGATGTCTCGACATGAATAAGCCGGACTACGCATAAGTGAAAAGCGTGCAAGTCGAACAAGGAGACGCAATCAACTAGACACTGATAACGAATCAAAGGTTGCATTGGTGGGAACTAATCTGAGTCGCGACGATATTCCGCAAGTTAATGGACACTTCACGTTACGATAAAGACAGGGATCACGTCGAATCAGGCCACCAAATGTGTGGAAAAGAAACGATAAACAAGACATTACATCAGAATAACAACGCGAAAAAAACTGTAACATGTGCGTAGATGGTATGTAAACGCCTGTGGTACAACGCAGCCCGGGTGCGCGCACGTACGCTGTTAGGTGGGGTATGGTTAAGCCTGCAGCTCGAGTTGTCTGGTCACGTGACTGTCACATTCTTATCGACAAAGGGAGCATTTGGACGCACGTGTATAAAGGCGTGGCTCTCATCATAAAGTTGAAGCAAGTCCAACAGAGCGGCATTGTTCACAGTTCGAATGGCTAAAAAAGTGGCAGAAACAGTAACCCTCGAAGGTTACCCGTCTACGGCGACAGACAGTCCTGAGAAAACTGTAGCTCACGGAGAAAAGGCACCATAAATTGAACTTGTAAGACTTCATCGTCTGTGGTGAGGTCAGTATATGCTGGAAGGCCGAGAAATGCCATATGGCTGATTGTACAGTAGCTCGTTCACTTTTGAAACTAACAGTACGCCCGAACGCATGACGGAAGACTTCTGAAAGATCTGGAAATCTTACTGGCGTAACAACATTACATGAACTCTGCTATCTAAGCCGTTGAAAGAAGCGCGGCACATTTCGAAGCACCAAAAATAAGGGTCTACTGCATTCTCATCATCAACATCATCATCATAATCAGCTGTAAGAATCGCGTACTTGTCGTACAGTGGTTGTAGCTGCCACAATTTCGTCCACTGCATTCTACACGCCCTAACTAGTTTCGCGATAACGCAACGGATAACGAACAACGCCACTAGTGCTACCCTTGTTCGATAGGACAGCGAGAGAAAGAAATGAAAGATAAAATACACATACACCCCCCCCCTCAACCAGCATCTAAACTGAATCGAGGAAAAGTAGTGAGGAGAATGCCAAACAGACAAATGGTTCGCTGTCCGGCTAAAGCACAAACAGTTTTCGGTTCTATGAAGTCCAATGATGGAAGATCTATCAAGCCCGGTATACTGATGCAGGACAAAAGAGAAGACAAGTGCATGGTGCCAGCAACTGAAGGAACTCTTGAAAAAAAAAACACCGTGAGGGTTAAGGACGACAGACTGTCCTGAACAAAGCCGAAACAACATACGACTGTTTCACCCTTTTGGTGAGTTATCACTATTGCGCAATTCACAAATCACTGGGGCGATTCAAGCCCGGGATCTCCTGGTTAGTAGCTGAACACAATACCATTCGACCACAACCGGCAGTGTGATCAACCCACGCGTAGACAGGATGCGGGACCATCATTCACGAATTACAAAGCTTAAGTTACGTGATCGGGTGGAGCGACGACTTTTCACCGACTACAGACTAAAATCAAAACCAACAATTGTCGTAGGAGATGCAGCAGGTCAACATTCATACGGAATGGAGAAGTAGCTGAGGGATATAGGTTTACAGTAGAACTTAGCATGTAGTGTCGCTTCAGTTTGGTAAATCACTCAAATCGACCGAAGAAATTTGTTTAAAATGGGTGAATTTCCATTACAGTTCAGAATTGTTCGAATCCTACCGTCAACTATAAGGACACTAGCATCCTTAGTCATGTGGAGACGATCGGTTTACCGCGGAAAGTACCGAAGCCAATATTCTCGTACTGGTTATAGCACGACAGTTTCAGGGACAGTATAGCGAACACCTCCGGTCTATGCTTACTTCGTTCATGGAGTCCACGAAAAGCTAATAATATAGGCGCAAAGGTGTACACTTCAGACAATCCTGAAAGCATCACGAACATAAAAAAGAATTATGTTCTTGTGTCCACCCGTTCCAAACTCCACGTAATGACCACCGTGCCAGCAGCTGTCGCGGTCGATGGGACTGGTGAGTCGCTCAGAAATCGATTCGACAGACGTCTGTTCGACGCTGCAGTCATGGTTTTTTTCTGTACACCCCTGCGGAATGGACAGTGACACTCCGAGACTGAAACGGTCTTTGTGGACCACCGTATGAACCTGTGCCATCTGGGCAGTCCTTGGCTATCCACTTAGCCACGAATCGACTGCAAAACTAGTGTAACTTTCGGAAAGCTCGAGAAGCGGGTGAAGAAGAACGAATGACTACGTCTGATGAATATACAGACTGTTCTGTTGTGCGTTTTGAAACGCCGACCATTTACTAGTACAAAATCCAACAATTGAGCACCTTTCACAATCAAGGTCTGGGGCGCAAATCATGCAAAAATTGGAACGGAAAAGTACCAAATACGGAGGAAGATTCTACGGTGGGCTTCTTCAGACAGACAGTGATTGGAACACACACCGATTATATGGTCCCGAAACAGCTTCCATAAATACAACCGAAAAAAAAGTTGGACAAATAGTCGCACACCAATTTAAAGGTTGCGAAGGGGGCCTGACTGTTCGGCGTAAAGGAAGGCACAGGACGAAAGTGTGCAAAACAAAGGAGCACCCTCGGCGGACTGATTGGCCATCACCCGACGCAGCACACCGTCGGCGTATGAAGCAAGTATGGAAGGCCTATCTCCCCCAAGGGGAACAGACGGCCAAACCTGCAACGGTGTTGGAAGCGACCCTGCATGACCACTGTCGTGGACAAGGCTATTCACAGCTATAAGCATCCTGTTTGGACTGAACTTATTAAGGAAGACAGGTCACTTTTGGACAAGAAGCAAATACCGTTAGGCCTGATAGTTTAGTTCCCGTTTGGTTTTGCAACTAGTCCTTCATATGTGAAAATTCCCCAATCCATAATGGTGCTAAGGTAGCACAGGCCAAACTGTTTACCAGCTAACCGTATGAGCGCATCCTGCGTGCTACGGGGAAGACGGGTCACCGGTCTATTCAGTGGGGATTCCAAGTGTTCAGATATCTACAAGCGAGTTGATAATCGAGATACCAACTTAGATACCAGCTATTCTTCCGATCAGACTACTTCGGTTTAACAACAAGCCACAAGTTGTCGAGACTGCCCGTAGCTGTGCCTATCTTGCACAGGGGCCATCAAGAAATGCTGATATGAAAGGCAGCGCCGGAAGCAGCTGCCAGGCCATTTTAGGGGGAATTTAGTTAAGCATACGGTTCAGGTTGTCTGGTCACGTGACAGTCCCATTCTCACTGAAATCTTAAGGGAGGAGTATACGGACGAGGACGCAATTGCATAAAAACATCTGTCGCGAGACCAGTGAGTTACGTTGTCCAGTTGAGCTGTTACAATAATTGACGCACCACGTGGCCAACAGTAAGCACAAACGCCTACCTGGAAAGTAGCCTGCACACAGCAGACGAGCAAAGAGATGTATAAAAAACCGATGAGCAAAAATAACGGGGGTTTCATAGAGAGCAGCGGAACCAACCTACTGCGAAAGGGTCATAAGCACTTGGTGGCAAGCAACATCAGTACGTCCCTCATAAAATCTGGGAAAATTCGGGAAAACACAACCTTTCAGACGGTAGTTGTGCTAACAATAATGGAAACAGCAATTTAGATTATCCTACCTCAACACACCATGACACAACACTCGTCCGGGTGACATGTCTACCATCAACATGGCAGCAACACAACTGCCAACGCAATCGGCGGCGGCAGCAGCAGCCGTCTAATCCGTTCTGGCAGAACTACGTTAGACCAATCCGTGGCTAGGCGTTATTGACAGAAACCATTAGACTACTGACAGGCCAACATGTCAGTGTTGATTGTTTCCTGTACTTTGCCGGATATTCGACGGTAGTCATGCTTACAGCTGGAATCAGTGATAGGTCGCTTCCGGGGTCTGACAGCCGTTCGTGTTGGGGGTTGGAACATGTGTAGCGACGTGTTCCGTAAAATTGGTAATGTACTTGCATTTCCAGCCCAACATCGCTGCCTTGCGGTTAGGCTTTTGAACCAAAGGCTTTGGTTGAGGACCCTAATCGTCCTTCTGTCTAGGTGTAGGCGCCCTGGCAGGATCCCAGCCCTCGTACAACCATGACATTTACAGCTAGCAATACTCGAAACCGCCAAATCTCTCTAAATAATTACCGTTTTGTCAAAATTCGTGTAAACGTACTGAGTCCAGTTTGCACGCAAAATTCAATTTTTAATGGCTATCACAGTTCAGTGTGTTTGATCCGCGTCCGCACAGAAAGATTTGATGGAGAAATCGATTCCGCCGCGGCTTTTCTCCTTTTGTCACGGATAATACGCTGCAAGCGTTAGTTGGTGACAGATAGCACCGGTTATCCGGCGACGTTATACCTTCGCCGGTATAATGACCCTTTATAGGTGATGTCTTCCAAACTGCAGCACAACCGACTTGTCAGCAAGTTTCACCAGACTCTCCGTCAACCGAGCGCATCACTCTGCTGAAGTACGGAACACCATCTTCAGAGTTGCGGCAGTATGTTGCACATGAATTTGGGAAAGTGCTGCCTACCCAAGATATTTACAACTACCATGTCGAATGCAGACCTTAGGCTAGGAGCGACTTCAGCCACGCACAGGGTAGATTACGCGGATCCCGATTTAAAAGCCGAGTCATACCGACAACGGTTAGGTGCCACGAATTAGCAAGCGGGATCCGAGTCTTAGATATTCGTTTGCCAACTTCATTCCAAAGTCACCCAAGAGCAGAGGCCATTAAAACCAAAAAAAATCAAGTAATTTACCCCACTTCAGAGTAAATGGTAGGTAAGCCCTTACAACCTTGAGACGTTCCAGCGTTTGTGTCTAGAAAATACACGACATTAAATTGGTTATATTTTTCCTCCCAGTGTCATTGTTGTGCCAAGGTGGTCAACGGAGTTACCAAGCCTCATATTTGTTTGGGTTCATTCATTTAGTAAACACGGATCGCTCTCCAAATGTGGTTACATAATATTCAAATTTTGGCGAGGCCGGACCACAACGCATACGGTTATGGTGATAAAGGGTTTTTTGGCCGTTCGATTAGGCTATCATGCACAATTAAGGTTTCATAGTCAGCGGTACGCCTAGGTTTGAGGGCGTACGCATCTTGGCGTAGTCGGGTATCTGATAAATAATTTTTCAACAAGTGCATACTTCTTGCAGTTTTCTTATTTTCTGCCACCTGTTAACCTTTGCGCGCCTGCTCCACTGGACGGAATAAAAAATCTACGGCAGCAGTGGGTGAGGTCTTTCAGCAAAAGGTTTACAATCCACTTACAACCTGTTTAGGAGAACCGAATTATCTTCCGACTAAGTGCGTGTACCTGAGATTAGGCATTATTGGGTAGCGTGCATAGTTGCGTGAATATTGCACCACACAAAGTTGCCTTTGAATAATAGAATCGGCGGTGTTTGGTGACCTTGAAATTTCGCTCACTTAAACGAACGGCTGTCACCAAGACATGAGTCGAACACGCAGTTCAACCAGACTAATTGGCTGTGAAACATTCGACCGTGAAAACGCAACTCGATTTGTATCTAGTGATCTGAAAATGATGGAGAAACCCACATTACCTGATACAAAAAGCGACCCTTCAGTTCGTCCCCAACTGCACTGTGCATCCGCCGAGCAATTGCATCTTGAGAAGGTGAAGTCTCGGGACTACTGTTAGAGTCCGCAACGGCATCGAAAATTGCGTCACTCATGCGCATTCGGCTCGGCGGAGGTGTCGGAGGACGTGGGACCGCAGGAGGGCCGACCAACTCTTCCCAGCCATTCGAGGCGCGACGAAGTGGGGAGACGAGCGGAAGGGCACTGGGTTCAGGTAGATAGTGCGTGAGTATCATGGCAATAAAATGTAGGCATAATGCAACATGGCGCATCAGATTCACTGCCTCCTTGTCTGCTGTTGTGTAGGACCATGGGTAACGCTGGTGCCAACGGTAGAAGGAGTAGTCCATGCCCCTATTTGGCCAAAAATGAAAAAATAAAAAACATAACAGCGGAGTTGGGATAAACTATTTAAACAACGTGATGCCGAAAAGGTAGCGAATGTGAGTGACAACCATAATCATCATCATTGACGGTAACACCAGATGTTCAAGTGTCGTACAGCAGCCATGACAGCAGCTACGGGTAGAGTCTGAGGGGGCGACCGAGTGATACATGGACCCCTTATCGAAAAGTAACTAGCTTTGAACAGAAACTGCTTCATGGTACGATAAAATGGTTACTATGAGCACATTTTTCACAGATGAGCGGACTGATGACCACAATGGACTAGTCGTATGGGGACAGACTGACTGGGGTAAAGGAACGTGAAGGGAAGGCAAGTGAATGGCCCGAAGAAATGAGACTGAAATCAGCCACAGACATCAAATTCATTGAATTCGACTAGGAATGATGGTCCAAACTCGAACCGTACGGGATCCGAGAAAAGGCAAGGATGAATGGGGGTGACGTTATAACCAATTTAAGCAGTCATGAAGCCTCGTAGAAAAACTGTGGACAATGTTTTACACGTAAAACAGCACACATCCAGTGTTACACCTCTCACAATGATGAAAACAGTGCCGAACGAAAGGTAGTGTTTCGTGTCAGAAAAAAGACTTCGCCTCTGACCTCAAGGAGCAGCTGGTAACATCTGGCCTGTGGGTAGAAAACAGTTTGGAGGCGCAACACAATAGTGGTCATTAGAGTTCAACGACAAACGTACCGTTCAATATTGTCCACAGCCAATTCCAGACAGTCAACAATGAGCACGGGGTCCAAATCGACAGCCGGCAAACCAGTATAATTGTTCGTCAAGACGAACTGGAAAAGTTCGGCGAAACTGACAAAGGCAGCTTGGGATACGTGACAGAGGGGCTCGAGGAAAATGCGCTGCAGTTCCAGGGCGTAACGCCACAAATTTAAACATTGACGGAAATTGTCTGCATCTGCGTAGATTGCACCACGATAGCTGAAGAAATAGGGGAAGAACAGGAAGGAGACGGGCGTAAGGATCAGCCAAACTTTGAGCAAAATAAACTGGTGTGATAGCAATGTGATGCGCATATTCCGGGGGGGGGGGATTTGGAGCTGTGAATGGAACTTTCGATCATGTGTTCCGGGCTCGTAACGTCACTGTCCATCAATCAGAACACGCAGCACTACTGATGCTCGGGAGAACTACTTTCGAGATTGGCGCAACCCGAACACGTAGAAAATGTTAGAGTAGGCGGAACAACAAGCGTGTGATAAGGGTGGAATGCGACTACGAACAAGGTGAGCCAAAACAATGTAGAATGATAGAGATAGGAATAAGTATTTTAGTTTGTCGCTATAGACAATGGGAAAAGGGGGTAGGTGGTTGGCGTCTCTTTTTGGGGAAGGGTGCATGCCTGAGGCAGCAAGTGACAAGGAACGTAGTTCAAGAATATCCGGGAAAGAGTCCGCCTTTGGAGAGATAACTCTTGGTTGACTGTTGTAGTATGGGTGCACGCATGGCCAAAATAAACTGGATTACGGTGTTTAGAAACACAAGCAACGCCTTTCATTGAACAGCATGTTAGAAGTAGGCGGGTAGCAGAAAAACGACTACTAACCGGATGAAATAAATGGTGTCTGGATGGTCCGGTCCGAGGATACGCAGACGAATGAGTAGAGGCTGCAATCGAAGTGAATGGGCGTTTCGCATCAAGTCGCTCAGCTCCTCGCTGTTCACAAATTCACGCACATGCCCGAACGCCTCCTCGCCGCATTGCCTTAAACGCCCAATCATCGGATGGGTCTCGAGGGCCAAGCGGCAACATGAACAAATCCATTTGGAATGCTGATGAAAAGGGAGGATGAGATGACAATAAGAGATCACAAAATTATACAGGGCAGAAAAAAATCATCTCAAAATCGGTACAATGGAGACTAAATGTATGTTCGTCGTCCTTAGCGATATATATATATATATATATATATATAGCATCAGTATAGTACACCACGTATGCGATACTCATCAGCTCGAACCATACGCAAGAATCCAGCAGATCAACCTCTGCTGATCGAATTCAATTGCTTCATATTGGAGATTAGGCAATCAGAGATTAGCTTTCGGATGCAATAACGAATACGGAGGCTTTGTTGTCTTGAGCAAGACCATCCAAAGGTCGGGATTCTATGGTCCAATTATAGAGCTATTTCGCTTTCGTAACTAACCCCTTTAGGTTCGAACAGGAACATCAGCAACGAATCTGAAGCTGATCCTTTGGAATTCTAGTTGGTCCTGACGAACTTATTAGGATTCAGTTATCCAAGGTTGTATATCCTTCTGACATTTCTTGGATTACATTCGCAAAGGAAGGCAGTCAGCCATCTTCGATGTGAACTAACGATATAGCATCCACGGGGCGCATGACTGTTAGCCTATTGTGCTACGATGCAACGAACAAAAGCTGGTTTGATTCTCTTAGGCTTACACCCTCAACAATGCCATCACCAACTTACGTCCGGCTCCAAGTAAACGGGTTCTAAGATGGCAACTAGCTTTACAGACCTCCATATATCTTCAAATGAGGAGGTTTTGTAAACAGTTGTCAATACTGTAGTAGTCCAGGTTTCCAAATAATGGTGATTCGGATGCGTTAATCAGGTGCTGCTGATCAGGCAGCAGATCAACAGGCATCTGCTCTATAACCGGTGTGCTGCTTAGCCTCAAACAACTACACTGAGTTTTCGCTTACAGGCATTGTGGAATAATAGCAGGTTTCTATCCAAGTATTTACGACGCATGGTTGAAAATGAAGCATCCGTTCGCATTGCAACAGTGCACAAACACTCTAAACCAATATTGCAAAAACCAAGTGCTGTCGCCCGCAGCACGATCGATATCAACCAGACCCACTGCCATTCACTAGCAAGTGAAAAAGGAATTTAACTCGCGCCGATGTGATAATAATAACCGTAATCTATCGTTTCACACCCAGTGTTCGCAAAAAAAACGAAACACCACACGACAATGTGGTGACCTCGGTCCGTTGAAATCCCAACTACAGAAGTAAATATTCTCACAAACGGACAAGCAATCAGAAGTTTTTACTTAGGTCGCTATACATATGAAGCGGCAGAGTCTGAACTGCTATATATATATATATATATATATATATATATATATCCTTGACAAGTTGCCGCTGTCACTCCCCTCTGACCGCGTGTGATTTGGTTGTTCAGAGACCACCCTAAACTTCTAACAAAACCCGCTCAGCGTGACTTGGTGAAACAACTTCTCCCAACAAAGGCCAGGATGTAAAATTTGTTTGTTTATTTTCCTAAACTGAATTCATACTACGGATGTTCAACACACTACTGATGACGTGTTTCTAGTCTACAGAGATGCTGGCATCCATTTTTGTGATCCTGAGATAATGATTTGGAATTTCTGGCTTTTTTTTAGATGAGACCACATGTGGTTGGTCCCTTGCGAGTTCTTCGGCTGTTCGGATCACTTCTACAGAATACCGAACAGGATCACCATTATTGAATCTCCAAAGGCGGTCCTTAAGAAATGGAACACCCTTTCGGCGCCTAACTGCCATGCCACCACGAAAGAAGCACGAGGGATGAGATAAAGGAGGAGTCGAGATGCCGGAGTTGAGTTCGAACCACGGGCCTTGCGGTCAGTAAGTTCGTGCCTTAACCACTGAGCTATTCTGCAAAAGGACACAGTTGCACACTTGTCCTCTTTCTTTAAAAACTGCTTCAAGGGACGGACAGAATTTTGCCAGCGACGTGTAAACGCCTGTCGAGAACTCGAATGCGTCCAACACAGATCGGCCATGTTTTGTAGCACAGCACGAACAGTGGCGTTGTGTGCGTGTATTTTAAGCGAGAAACTAATGTCACTTCATCACCTGGGCTGCGTCAGGTTGGTGAAAGTAGAACTAGGCTTTGAGGTGAGAAATCTAAAAGGGAAACGAAACACAACTCCTTAGGTAGACCAACTTATCAACAACCTCACCTACGCAATCAAAACCCAGTGTGTATGTCGACCGCAGCTCCTGCCAGTTTTGAAGTGAGATAGTGCGAAGAATATCACACATGGAGGGAGCGTAATCACCAGGCAGTCTAATGATACATGTATGACTACTGGTCGGTGTACTGCATATCTAGCATTCGGTAACTTGATTCATCCGTACTGCGGTCAAAGAATGATTTGCGTAGAATGTCGTCGAGAGCAAAGTTAACGAGGAAAGTGGATACAGGGCACCCCTGTCAAACTATGACTATGAGTATAAACTTTGAGTCCAGATAAGTGACACGACACAAGACACATCATTCCACTAGTATATTCCTAGTCTTGACTAAGGACATCAAAAGCGTTGGGTAACATTCTAAAATCCGGCGGAGATTGAAAATCCGAACAGTACACCCAGGTTTGCCTGAAAAGCCGGCTTGCTCTAATCGTGTACGTTCTTCACGCCTATGGAGAACTACAGAAGTCAGTATTTTCGGGACTGATGCCTGGGTTGCCACTCAAAAATACTTCGGAACGTACAGTGGCATCCGTAAGCGAATACGTACTTCGTCAGGGTAGTTAGACATACTTAAATCTGCGTCAGACCACCACAACTTCGCGCCTCAGGTCAGCTACGAATGCCGAACCCGAAGCTAGACAGCCCGATTCGACCGGAATAGTTGAAGCAAATTTAGCCCACATCATATCACAATCACACGACGGACGCGTGACACTCAAATCCGCGAATGCGGACTGATAGTGACATGAACGAGGCTGAAATCAAATGTGGTGAGAATAAGGCACGCAGTCGCTATATCATCAGAACAATAACAAGAGACGGAAATGCATCAAGTGATCAATAAACTGGTCAACGACCTATTATCTGGAACAAGCTCATAATAGCTGGATAGACCTTGAACAGTGGAATGCGACGTGCTAGCAAAGGAAAACAACGTATATGTGAGAAGCATGTGAGAATGGTCAAGGAATAACTCGGTCTCAACACACTGAGCGGCAGGCTTATTCACATCCATCGATACAAATAATCGATTGGGGGCAACACTAGTGCTTCGTCACCTCACTGCATCCAATGCATCAAGCACCCTGTGAATCTGAAAGCTACAGGGTTCTGAGGAATACTGTAGTCAGGTTTAAGATAGACAATTCTAAGAAAAGGCCAAACTGTCTCTAAAAGAGACGTCTTCCATAGAGGGAGCTACTCTACATGTAATTTGGCGCAGAATCCCCTCCACATAAGAACAACCGACCCCTGTTGTTACATGTGACGCATGAACGTCACGAATTTTCACCAAGAAGGCGTGTCAGCAAAGAAGAGCGAAGGAAAATAACGGATATAAGGTGATATGACAAAGACAAAAAGCAATCGGGTATTTGCCGACGTGAGTAGGCTATCCACTGATCTGAAACCTGCATAAAAAGCAACTGGTTTCCGCACTGATGGTTGTATTGCGAAGCAACTCGTTCGCACCCCCACTAACCCCCCCCCCCCCAAACTAGTCGGGGTGCACTGGGCATTTAAATGATTGTCCCGGCGACTGCACGCAGGTATGTAGAGGTGACGTGTCTCAAGTATATTATTGGAGCAGGGCTATTCACAAACAGACCGCGGTTGCCATACCGCTAAACTTCTTTTCATTCCGTTAGATTTACATCTACAGTTGTCAATAAACAAGCAGATGCCGAGATGGCTCAGTGGTAAGAGCGCGAATTCACTGACCGGAAGGTCCGTGGTTCGAACCCGACCTCTGCATCTCGACTTCCCCTGTCTAGGCGTGGGCAACCTGGCCTCCTTCTGGTGGTATGGCAGTTAGGCACCGAAAGGGTGCTACAGCTGAACGATTTTTTTAAACAAGTACACTGGGAACGGTGGACAAACTGTAATACATCTGGGACCAGGAAGAGAAATCAGAACAACCCACATACAGAAAAACCAAACTAGTCTGGTTCGCATAGCTAGGACCAAGCAATGGGCTGATTACGCACTGGTGGACCCACAGTCGTAGTTTGTCGCTCTGGTAGTAGAGTAATATGCTGTCTTGAGATAAAATAAGATACAGTGGATCTTTCAAAGATACACCAATTCCTAGCGTTGCGAAACGTACGAAAAAGGAGGACCGAATGCTGGGCACTACGTAATAGCTCCATTAGGGAGTAGACCCCCGGAATAGGACCGTTGAAACGGAAGCGACGAACAACCATTGCTAACCATTACGGCGGGGGGGGGTTGCGCTGAATTATGGTTACAATAAGACTGACCTGGAGAAAAGGCAAAGGAGAATGATCCGGCTTGTAAGTGCTCGTCCGCATACGTGCGACAAACGTGGAGGACGCAACGGCAACTAAAGAAGAGCAAAGATGAATTCAGCGAAGGACTAGACACGTATGGAAAGACAAGGCAAGTAAAAAAAACGATGCAATAAATGATAATAATCGTCGACCTGTAACACCCTTTCGGGGCATAGCTGCCATGCCACCCGAAGGAAGCTCGAGGGTTAAGATACTGCCAGGTTGCCCAAGTCTAAAGGAGAGCAACGGAGATGCAGAGGCCGGGTTCGAACCAGAGACAATCCGGTCAGTAAGTTCGCCCCTTAACTGCCCAGACGTTTCGAACCCTGAATCTCGATGAGGAAATGGGGAGTAGGAAAACAGCAACTCCCGTGCTAACCATTTACATCATCAAACAACTGTAACACAAGTACAGAGAACGTCTCTACCCAATGCCCTTTTAGGCAACCTCATAATAAGTGTGTTATTTCAAGTACACTATGTTATAAATTTCAAGTTCTCTTCGGTATAACAGGAGGTGAAGCAAGATTTGCACACGTACCAATTTCTCGTAGGCCGAAAGAAAGACTCAAGGAGGTCACTTCGAGAGGGTGATCGCTGTAACAGGTGGTTCACCTCCTGAAAAGTGTGTTACGCCGTTATCGATGCCATTGAATTGTCTCAAACTTATAGGATGGGTTTTCTCCAGTCCAAATCTCCCAGACATACTACGGAGACGAAGTTTGAACAGGTATTGCCAAACACTAGAGTTTCCCGAACGGTCAAGTTCGGTACTTAAAGATGATGGTTCAAGACACGTACGGGCATCCGATGAGGGAAGGAATATGAAATGAACCGTTGCCGCGATATAAAATCTAGTCACTTCAATCACCGGAGACAAACGAGGAAAACGGATGTGCTTATAGCAATAGAAGCCATGATTTCAAAAGTGATCCTCCACTTAAGATAGCCCCGATAAACCAGTCAGTAACACCACGGATAGGTACGTGAACAACTCGGTTTTGATTGGTCAACGAATGCTTTGTAAGTGGTTGCCGGTCTCTGTTTCGATGACCAGTATAGTTGTCATTTCTTCAATACATACATACAGGACACATTTATCGTCAACTCGGCGATTTTACCAGCTTTTGTCGTAGGGTCTTTGAGTGCAACCTCACCCGCTTCATCGCTCGTATTCGAGGATGAATCCAAGTAGGATAAGCTTCATCCCAGGAAGCAAGGCAAAGATGCGGCCGCGCGATCACTTCAGTCAGGACAAGGGCTTAATTAACTTTCTGCAAGGAACACCTCATGACCGGTTTCGCCCTTCTTGGGATTCATCAGGCAGGTGCAGTCCCCGGGTTTCCGTCAACCTGACGTTTTGCTAAAATCCAAATTGTACGAAATCGCAAACCACACTCATAAATAGAAGTTCCAACCGGGATTCAACCGAATCTTCCGTTAAAACCAAACTTGTGTGCAAATGAGCTCGCATAAATTTGTCACGGGCTGTACCATCGTTGAATAACCAGGTCTGAGAATCACAACAGCAAGCTTAATATACAAACAAAGTGGACGGATAGAAATAAAGACGGGTACGGCAAGGGCGATAAAAAGAGGATTCAGCTCAACGCACACCTACTGCCCTAGAAGAGGGCCAGAGGTTCAAGCATAAGGTAAACCCTAAGAACGCTGAACAGATGAAACTACAAAGTAAGGTGGAATCACGAAGCGTGGCGTTTACGCACATGCTGCTTCAGGTAGGAAAGACCGATCTTAGTGGGCGGGGGGCTAAGGTAGGTGAGTTGAATCAAACTCATTCACCGACAGCTCCTCTTCAGTGAACAGCAACCCGTAGGAAGCATGAGATCTTGTTACGTGAACCCGGACTTGTCTGCCTACACTATGATGGTGCATAACTCCGCTAGCTAGCAACAAATGTATCCAGCCGCTCCAAGAGAGCGAAAATACTGTACTCAGCTTCTAAGTACACCGAAAGTCCGGAAATTCCAAGTGGCAAAGGATATAAGCTCGTAAGACGAAAAGTGGGCCAACGTGACTAAATTTCCACAACACAAATGACTTTGTTTGAAGTCCATGAAAACAACTGACTGGTTATTGAGTCATCCTACGACATCTTCAATCAATTATCACCATAAGGAGCGATATACCATCAGTGGAAACGGATGCTAAGTTGCCGTACACACATGGATGAAGGTTGTCTTGAAAAGTGTAAAAGGAAACGGGCCAGTATTTATGACAAAAATCCGTATGTCCCAAGGGAAAACGGTCGAGAGAAGGCTGCACACGCCTTTCAAACTCGCTGAAATATGCACATCTGAACAGTATGTTCGAGCAAGGTGTCAAAAGTGAGATTGATTAAGTATCACTTGTAAGCCTTACTCAACACAAGCCCAGCACAAGACAGAGAAACCAGCTAAGCAGTGACCGCAAGAGAGATCGGCTATCTGCTCCAACCACTACAGACACGAGAATTTCTAATCTCACCAGAGGCCCCCATCTCCTCTAGGAGCATATATAGCTGTCAAGAAAGACCCATGGGAAATGCAGCGAAACACGTCTTAAGGCTAATCGGGTGATTGCGGATGATGAGAGTTATGTGGCGGCAGCCAACGTATGGACAGTTTTGGAACTGCCAAAGATTCAGTGTCAAACAGTGGTCTCGGAAGCAAAGTCAGGAATACGTAGTAGCCACTCGATAAGCGTTAAGGCTAGCTGCAGACTGTAACGGATAGAAGAACAGGTCACAATTCCTCTTTCCTGGTGCTATTTTCGGAACCTTCGATACAGGCATTTGTCTTCGGGTGATAATTGCTTACCGTGACATACTCATACGCCTTTCACATATTTTAACAAAAGTTATCTTGAATGATAACAACGTTCAGAAATGAATAAATGACGTCTCAAGTTGTACCTCTCGTCTTCCATTGTATGGCTAAGGTCTAATTGGAATGATGTTCTATGACTGGTAAATAGAGCTCGTGTTTTGAACACATCCTCAGACACATGACTGCGAACTCGCTTAAGCTATGACTGAAGCTGATTTCTAGGATGATTAGAAGAAGACTCTTGTCATTGGTCGGTACCTATTCCCGATGAGGATAGTGGCGTGCAGATGAATGAAGATTCCGATTGGGGTGGTTTGAAAAACATCGCACAAACAATCAACAAACCAAAAATGATGTCAATCAACGCAAAAAAAAGTTCGGTTTGAAGCAACAAACCGTGGCAAAGAAAACGGTACGAGCTAGACTATAAATCATTAAGAGATGAACTTAGTTGAGGATTGCTGAACGGTTACGGCAGCGAAGCATCAGTGTTGAACACTGATGTCAAGCTGTCGATAATGATGATAATGAACGGTTTATTTCAAAATAGCTTTTGAGAGCCTCCACATTTTGTGTAACTCCACGACCTTTTACACTGATGCTCAATCAAAAGGATTACCTTCCAGAGAGAGGGGGAGAGACAACCCCACGAGAAACCCGGAAGTCCCTTAACCCGTGGTGGCCTTCTATCGAGTGAGATTAATGTATATATCGATTATCAGCCATATTCGCTTACCTTTTTGGGGACTAATAGAACATGGTGTACAAATCGAAATCGATGAGGAACAGCTTTCTCGGATGCTGTCCAGTTTGAGAATTTCCATCTTACAGACTTGACAGTGATTGCGAATAGGGTTACGTCGTTGGTCGCCGCGTTTTGAGCTATTCGACCATCCGTGCCTCCATTGTGACCCGGAAGGACGACCCAATGGCCAGTGGCGATACCGTGGACAATCCCAATAGGAAGGCTCAATCTTTCGAATGGGATCAGCAGGTGTGGCCGGGTGGACTAGACCAATGACCATATGAGTACCAGGCGATGACAAGGTAGTTTTTTTGGCTGATAGTAGTCCATCAGGCCGGGCGACAGGTGCATCCACTAGGTCGTCTGAGCAATGGGGGAAAACCGGCCGCCCTGTTTCTCTTAAGTACTCTGCATACAACTGTGACTGGAGCTCACGCTGTTTTAAACGGTACAGATTGTACACAGGATCAGTGGTCTCTGTATTTGGTCCAGCGCCACTAGTTGAAGATAAGGTGGAAGACGAAAGTAGAGCGGAACACCGACATGATGAACAAAGGATGGCCTCATCAGCGTACGGTTCACCGGACACGTGTGAATCCCACTGTGAAGTGTAATTCACAGCTATGGCCTCCCGAGCTGCAAGACTAACCAGAGACCAGTTGGCACCGAAAACATCGGCTGCCGATTTGCGTTGCAGTCGTTGACGGCTATCTAAGTAGTTTTGTTGTGGATGGTCTGAGCAGACAGACGAGTCCGGCTGTATCTCCTGATCCGAGCATTCACACTGGGGTTGAAATGGTATAAAACTCTTTGGATAGGTGCCAGCTTCCCGACGTAGTTTCAACGCCTCGAACCAAGCAGCGATGGCATCTTGGACCAATGAGTGACGGTCGAAAAGACTGGCCCCAAGTAACTCGTAGGCTGCAATCTTTTCGTGAATACTTATAGCAGACGAATCCGTAGGGCTCGAGGCGTCGCTCAGTTCCGACAGGTAATCAACAATCTGTAGAACAAAGGCAGAATGATAGGGTGATTGGGATAGAAAACGCAGCAGTCCTGTTGGAGTGTAAAAACTCACGACTTAATGCAGCAATGTAAGGCAAATGATTTCATTAGGGAGGAAGTGGTTGATAGATACTAAGGTAGGGTGCATTGTCGAAATTAATGTGAAGGCAGCTGAGCACACCCCCACCTGTGTACACCTGGATAGCCTGCCAAGATGCAAGCTATACGGTTTACAGGCGGAGACCACAGCTGAAAGGCCCGACATGAACCTAGGTCTTCGCAGTTGGCTCTCACCGACAAGTTTTTATACTCTTGTGTTTGGGTGTTTTTGTGCCGACTCCAATTTCGAAATTTTAAAGTGTACGTTTCGAGGTCATTGGTCAACCCTAGAATTTAGGGACACACGCAGCTATTCACTTATGTAAATGTCAGTTTCATTCACCAGACAAGTTTGGCAACGACTGAAAAACACAGGGTCTTCATTCAATCAATGCATACCTTGCAGACGCCCACTCCCAGGATAGTTTGATCCTCGATTTGTCAGGTTGTTCATGTAATCCTATCGCAGGATCTAGCGTCGACAGGCATCCTCATCAACCGTAAGACTTAAGCAACTGACAAGAACCTTTAATTGACATTCAACATTGATATAGTGTGCTAATGTGAAAAGATCTTACCGAAAGGTTCTCCGTCTGCATTAAAACCTGGCCAACTTAGTGAACTGCTCACTTGGCCTGATGAAGCATTTGTGTCAAAAGGGAAACGCTTCCCAGTTAAAAACGATAAACCGTTTACCAAGCCCTTCTGAAACGACTTCTTCAGCAAGTTTGTATGAATTCAAACAAGCGCAGTGGATGCACTGACATGGTAACAATAGGTGTTGGTTGAGGTATGAGCAACCATGACAGAACAAAAAAGTAAAGACTTCTACCTTTTTAAATGCAGCGTTCGCACCAGACATGATGGGAGATTGTCCGTACTCGTCTTTGCGCATGATTGCCCGGTGTTCAAGCAAGAGTTGGAGACCTTTCAGATTCCCACTTTCTGCACAGTCGTGCAGAGCGGTATTACCTGAAGCGCACCAGAATAAGTTCTAAGGATTACGAAGTAGGTAAAATCGAGGACAAATAACACATTTCAGTAGCGTAGAGTGTGCAATCAGCAGGCTAGATGGTTTACTCATGGATCGATTAGCTGGTAAAGCAATGTGGAGTGATTACTTGCGGGCGTAGTTGAAGCAAGCTGATAAACAGCTGGAACTGAACGAAGGTAACCCCGTCATCGATTCAGTTCCTTCGTTAGCTTCAAATGCCTTAACTGAGGATCAAGACGGAAACAAGTGTCTTCGCTTTTTCGTCTGAGCGGTCGGATAAATAAGACGTACACACTTCAACCAAAACCTCGTAGTCACCTGATCGTGTCCTCGGTGCAGAATATTTTGTGAAGCGGTCAGTCACATGACACACTAAGCTAGTTTATGCACGCCTGTAAACGTTTTGAAACCCAAACAGAATGCTTAAGACCTATGAAAAATAATATGTAACAGTCGAACTTGATTCCTGGCATGTGCGCAAGCCAAAGGTTGGCCATACGCACCCTAGCAGAAGGTAATGAGTACCATACACCAACAAGGCGTGTAACTCAGAGGCATCACCCAAGCATTAGCCTTAAGAGAACTGCTATACAATAACATTGAAGGTCTGCCTGAGTAGAAAGCGGTGGATGGAACCGCTTTTGGTAACGAGCCAAAAAAACTAAGGATGGGTGCATTATTAAACGTATGGTCTGTCGAAACATCATAAAAAGCTGCAAATTACCGAGCTACAAATGAAGCCTCGTTCGACACTGTTGTCTACGGATTTCGGAGGCCCGTGCAATGCACACCAATTGCTGGAACGCATTTCACCCATGAAGTGGATGGAGAACTGAGATGAGATATTACCGTTATCACACAATGGTGATCCGTTAGGTTGCTCACTCATTATCTGTATAGTAAATAAGGTGCTGCTAAGACAGAACAGGAAAGTCCAACGGAGCATTTGCAAGGCAAAGCACTACCAAACAACTACGATAGATAACTGCAAATGCTGATTCCCCGATACTTGCAACCTATCCCTGGGTGAATACTGTCTACCGACGCGTTGAAATAAGGAGCGACCAGCCTGACAGACATGGAAATTATCGATGGAGGAAAAAACTTCAAATAGTTAGTTTCCTCACAGTTTAAGACATACCGATAAGGATAGAACCTGTGTGAAAACACAATACGATAGATGATCATTTAATCCTTGAAAAAGCTGGTCAAAGCGGTTAACCAGTTTGGTTAGTAAGCAATCCCAACACGACAGCCAAAATTTCTCATCCCCCGTGCTCAATTCCGAGACGATCCATCTATCTACTAATCGGCCGATTCGTGTATACTAAACGAAGGGATCGGGATTGGTGCACCCCATGT
This sequence comes from Opisthorchis felineus, assembly GCA_004794785.1. Taxonomy (NCBI): domain Eukaryota; kingdom Metazoa; phylum Platyhelminthes; class Trematoda; order Opisthorchiida; family Opisthorchiidae; genus Opisthorchis; species Opisthorchis felineus. The sequence continues at coordinate 150,135 of SJOL01003359.1, read as the reverse complement.
AAGATCACCACTATCGCCAAAAACCACGAGTTAGTGGTAACATTGTGCTTAATGTGATGTTTACCGTAAGAGTACGTAATGCGTATGGACATGAACGTTACGCGATGAAAAGGCCGAATTCTCGACAAAGCACACAACTGAGACGCAAATGCAAAACAGCTGATCATAGTTCATCATCATGATGAGTTTCTTAGTCGTGAAGAGTTGGGTTTGTGGGGCAGTTGGCGTGGTTGTCGAACAACTTCAACCACTGTCGATAAAGTGACCACCAATATTCCGACTGTCAGTGGACATATTGTTATGTCTGTACAGCGGCAATAACGCTCATGACCATGCGAGTCACGGAAGCGCAAGTGTGTGGCGTTATCGCCCGAAAAGATGACAACGAATTTAGTAATCACCTGTTCAGCGAAACTCCAAGTGCTACTAGCCAAGTATGGCGCTATGAATTGTCAGGCATTGGACCCCACCCCACTCCACCCCGAAAACCGTGTTTATGCACGTAGTTTACCGTAGAAGTTGAGGTCAGGAAACCAAAGAGATGATTATGAATGATCCCTTGAGAATCGCTTTAGCATACGAAGCACGGATGAAAGAACACGTGCACGATAGACTGAACACGTATAACCACTCGGCAGTAGACGCGGTGGTATGGAGCAATGACCCAGCTAGTGATGGTCCTTGGCTTGCTCACTTAACCGAGCGGGTAATGTGGTTGACAATGCTTTGCTGCCAGTCATGGTAACATCATCAGGCGTCATCGTGTAGAGCAGTGGGGAGTTCCGTCAGTGAGAGTTAACGGTCACAGAATTAAGATAAGTTGTCGTTCGTATTTGAAAGAAGGAAAGTAGGTAGACGAGACCCTTATGGATGACAGACGAGGAGGATAAAGCATCCGCAAAGAAGTGTTTGGGTAAGGCTGGAGCAAACCTATTTCATGGTAAACCTAGACATTCCCTGATATTCTGATGAACGCAGAAGCCTATTTTAGTAAAACCGAAAACTTTAACAGATTATGTGGAAGTACAGGAAGAACAGTGAATCCTTTGAGGGAGAATTCAAGCACAACAAACCTATGGATACGGTTTAGAGAAATGGGCTCATGCCATAAAAGACTGCTTAAGGTGGTTGGGTCATGTATTACGCATGCCTAACCACCGTCCACACATGAAGAAGCTATTTTCTAGTCGGAACTGTTGTTGGCGAAAGGCTCGCGGTTCGAAACGAAGGTCGCTACGCTCAAATGGAGTGGTGTTGGACCTTCGCACCTTCTCGGTTGGGGTCCGTGCATCTTGAAGGACGTTACAAACCCTGCATGACATAGTACCTAACCGGTCCCAGCGGCGAACATGCTGTCACTACCTTGGTTGGACGGCCTAGATAAAATTTGCCTGTTATTGCACGCTGGACTCATGCTGTGTGGGTTCCGCGAAGGACGTTGGATCAACGCCGTCGAAGGAGTCTCACTCTGATATGATGCTCAGGTGCGTTTATTTCGTTGCTACTAAAGGGCTAGGCATCTTGTTCTTGGTCGGTCGCCAAAGGGACATAAAGCTGTTTACGCAAATTTCCCACCATTCTTCGTTTTCCCCAATTTACTGGGAGATTTTTCCTCGTGATTGTGCAGCAGATAAACACTAGTATTCAACACTCGAAGACGACCAATGACGATACCACGATACGGCCAGCGTGACCCCGCTAGGAAGGGAACTCACATGCCATGAGGGTGTGGTTTATTGGCCAGTATGTAGTACTACCGAATTGGCATACGAACTGTCTAAGGTTCACCAGCAACGACAGAACGCTACTGACCTGCGGCTCACACTTAGACATGCAAGAGCTAGGGAATTGCAGTCAAGCGAATGCCAAACCCGAAGGAGACTGAACGAGACCGATCCAAGAATCAGCGGCCATTCCTATTGTTATGCACTCCACACTCTCCAGGCTGCCTTGCAGTCCGTACTTGGTAGTCCAGAGATTAATAGTGCATATTCCAACAAAAGCGACATGCTGAGGGCGTCGTTCGTACGCCGACTAATCCTCCTTCAAGAAGAATTCACCCTACAGTAAAAAGTAGTCACTTGGATAACACCATTCACTGAATTCCCGACAGCATATTGTTTTAGGACACCCAACTAATTTGGATAAGTGTGAAACAGAACAATTGAGGATACTTGTACTACCCGCAACCGTACTATCGACTGAGCAGTGTCTGAAAAGAATCAAATGCAAGCTCTTCTGTCACGCAGAAGGGATTAAACTAACTCACAATACACTTTAATGCATCTGGCAATCACATGTTTCAAACACTCACTCAACGGACAAAATCACAACTAGGCACCAACAGAATGTGAATTTCAAGACGACGCTTGTTTGAACGATCCGTGAGAATGCCACCTATGGACGATCACGTGCCTACCATTTGACGCAGAGAAGGCGAACGGAGAAAAATACTGCCTACCCGAGCGGGTAGTTGAATAAAAGGATACGGCTTGGGTTATCCCGTTTGTGATATTAATGGCATGAATGAACTTAACCTACCTTTAACAAGAATTCTGTTATAAAGCGATGTTACAGCGAGTCCAACTGTCTTAATCTCGTTCGTCAGTGGGATACTTGGTACAGAGAATAACTCAAATTGACCGCAGGACATATAGGATGAGGGATGTGCCAAAGGACTGTGTGGAATTTTCTAGCTGCCTCTACTTGATAAATACCTACGACCGATTGTCCGTCTAAAATTCCACCCCCAAAGCTGCTCAAATACCCGAAACACTGAACCATCGATGTCCATCACATGAATTCAGATGGTTTACTGGCTAACAAATCGTTACGGTGATTCCAGGACATAAACACGCTAGGCAATATGACTTTGTAAGTCCTGCTGCAAAAATGAATTTTTGGTCTGATATCTACAGTACGGAAAATGGAAAAAATCCTCGGAGACAGTAAGACTGGTAAACTCACCAGTCTCTATGAGAAACGCTGATGGGCTATGCAGCACAGAGGCCTCCAATAATCTGAGGACGCAGTTCAATCTCATGTAAAATACTGCTAGATAATACAGCTGGTCTGCCACTTCGAAGAAAAGATTAATGAGCTCGTGATTGTGTTCTAGCAGTGCTGTATTGGTCTACACAAAGTCGGTAATTTTCACTTTTACAGGCGGTGGAAATGCCAAAAAGCGAAAACGGAGCAACCAGATAAACTCAGCAGTTCATTTCAGGGTGTGGAGTGAAGCGCAAGAAAAAGGAACCAGATGATGGCATATTTTCACTCACCTTTTGCACTTCGACGATTCACACGAGCCTTTTTGCTGAGCAAGAACTCGACAATACGGTCGTGTCTACGGTAACAGCTGATCATAAGACATGTATGGCCATGCCGATTTGGGATTTCCACGTTGGCTCCATGGTCAACCAGGAATCTTACAACCTAGAAATAAATTGGACTGCGGTTGAATAGAGAAAAGCGATAGATATGGGTCGAGAGGAAAGAGCAGGCAAAAAGTTGTCCTCAATAGAGTCGTCCCTGTAGGCCAACCATATTCGACATCCATCAAACGTACGAGATGAGCAACTACTTCACAACTGAAGACTAAAAAAGAACGACAGTCTGGGAAAGCGGGAGCAATTCAGTGACTGGCTTAGCCATACTGCCTACTGTTGATCAGCTGTCAGTTCATATCCAGGTATCAATGGTCCAGCTGTAGCACCTTTACTGTGCCTAGCTACCATGCTGCCCGAAGAAAGCACGACAGCTGACATACTGCCAGGTTGCCCAATCATCATCATCATCATCAAAGACAGCAACATCAGTGTTGACACTGATGCTTCACTGCCGTACAACCATAAGGTTCGTCTAATTATATTTAAAGCCCTAGAGTGAAAAGAAGAGAAAAAGAGTGGGTGAGGGAGGGGACCTAGTGCTGGCCTATGTCAAGCGTTCTGAGGTGCCTACACCTCCAAGCGCTCAATCAGACAGTCTGGAAAGAAACTGACAGCACGAACGCCACTGACATCGATTAGCCGCCATTTCTTGCAACGTCTCCAGCCATGCACAGGCGGGGTCACGGGGGCCCCATCCTGGAAGGCGTACAACACCAACAACACCCAAACTCTTCGTGATCTCTTTCACGCCCTTCTGCCAAGTCATACGTTGTCCACCTCGCGGTTTGCGCCATCCTGAAGGAGGCACGGAGAACAACACTCGTCTCGGTAGACGGTGTTTCGGCATGCGTAGCACATGACCGAGCCATCGTAGTCGGTGGTGCTGGATGTTTTCCCCGATTGAAGTACCTGCAGCACAACCAAATACCCGTTTTCTAATCACCTCGTTACTAACACGCTGACGCCATCCAAAACCAGCCACGCTTCTGAGGCATCGGTGGTCGAAAACCTGAAGACGCCTCACATCATCTGTCCGCAACCTGGGCAACCGCATCTGGGTAACCTGTTTTTGTAAGCGAAAACAGGTTGCCCAAGCCTGGACAGGATCCAAGTATCAATAATCAAAGGTCATCAGAGTTCTATTTCAATTTAGCGGCTTCTTGGTTACTTGCTCGACTTTGAGTTGCAAGTACTCGATTGATTTAAAGTCCCTTTCGAAGTTGTGTATTATCCACATGAACATAGATGGTTGTCAAGCACGGTTACTAGCACGCACACGCTCGAAAACATGCCGACCATGTTGTGACTCAAATATTCATCTTCACATCAACCCACCGTAGCCTGGGTGGCTTGCGTTATTCGCGGCAGGTTGCGACCGAAAATACGGCGGGGTATGAAAACGCTCGAACAGAACCAACCAGTTTCCCCTCTCTAGTCTTCTCCGGAGTACAAGACCTCTCGGCTGGTCACTAAGAACGGTAATCTAGGGACATTATAAGTGAAACCAAGCGAACAAAATACAACTAGGTCAAAAGCGCGAGTTTAAAAGGGTTGGACTTGAATGTTGGTTAGATTTACTAAAGCTCATATCGAAAACACATGAACTGAAAGCAATAACACAGTTCAAAGCTGACTGCATCGAAAGTGACAAGCGAGGCCTGAGAGAAAAATACCTATCCCACGGAAATCCGGTACTGCTTTCGGTGAGTTAGCAAAACTAAGAAACAGTTATATAGGGGCCACGTCATGTGAGTCGGCCACGGCCTTCAACCGAGTTTAGACGGCACGAAAATGATCGCTTGCCTGTTCGTGCCCGTCGAAACATGCGGCACGTAAAGCAGTTGAATTGGTAATCGTGGTGCGGTTGACGTCTGCACCCCGAGAGACTAGGAGCTCTACAACCGCCAGATGCCCCGCCGCAGCAGCACACCACAACGGGGGCACACCTTCGACTTGCTCACTTTCGAATTCGACGACACCGACCTGTTGAACAAGGAGACAAGGGACAGAAGGCACTTTAAATGCGAATAGGCACAATTAGAAGGAAACAGTACGAACTATCCTCAACTTCATACTGGGCAGAATGAATAGGTTGACAACAGAAATATGATTGGACAATCCTTCCATAGAAAATTATTTTGAGGCGATCAAAACTAGGTCGAGCTCTGGAAAAACAAAAACACATAAAACATTACGGGTCTAGTGGCTGAGTTAGACCTATGTGAAGTCCAAACTGGTAATTTTGAGCCGCGTTTGACTGGATGTATATTAACCCCCATAGCAACAGGATACACAAACATCATGCTAAGGCCATGAGCCATCACCACCAGAAAAAAACAGTACTGTTGATGATTTATCCCAAACTTATAAAGCTAAGGGAAACGGAAGAAGGTAGTACAAACGGAGCAACCATAAGTAGTGAGTAGCAACGAATCTAGACCACCAGGGAACTGCGCAGCCATGGATGAACAAATAAGAGGCTACACAATTCTCTGATCGAAGAGGGTACAGTAGAGGCTGATTAGCTTAGCAGATAACTTGGCTGTACAGTCGCCAGATATGGAGGTGACCAAGCGAGTTAGTCCCACATCGATTCCGAATTCACCAAGGCACATTTATGCAGTAGAAGCGAACGGTGGAATTAGCTAGGCAAAATCCACAAGGTGCACAAGAAGCCATCAATAAGACAACGGTAGTCAAAGTCATCATTATCATCATCACGGACAGCACGACATCAGGGTTCAACACTGATGCTTCGCGGCCGTACAACCATGATTTATTTGAAAGCCTTATTCAGAAGAAAGGAATAAAGGTGGACAGGGAAGGGACTTAATGCAAGCTTACTACAATCATTCCGAGGTGCCTACACCTCCAGGCACTCATTTAGGCAATCTGGATAGAAACTGACAACACGAACGCCATTGACATCGATTAGCAGCCATATCTTGCAGCGTCTCCAACCAGGCGCAGTGGAGATCACGCGGTCCTCATCCTGGTAGGCGAGTAGCACCTACTTTGTATTTAACGCCTATTCAGTCAAGGCTGAAAGAGCCCATTAGTTGGCATACGAGTAATTGGCAGAGAAGCCCGTGGTTACAGCCTACAAATGACAATACACGTAGTCCTGCCTAGACAAGGAACACCCGACAATACCAGCTCATTTGTCTCCTTCGAACTGCACGCAAACTATACATAAAAATGGGGTACGAGCTCGAGATAGCTCGGTGTCCAAGCCGCGAAATTACTGACCGGAATGTCCATGGTTCGAAACCTACCTAGACATCTCGACTGCCTTCGTCTAGGCTTGAGCAACCTGGCAGTATCTCAGCCCTCGTGTTTCCACTGGGTAGTGTGGCAGCTAAGCACCAAAAGGGTATAAAAGCTGCAAGATTTTATGTTAAACATTAATACGGGGTAACGCCTGACGTTGCTCCAGGAACAATTGATCATCTGTTGGTAGTCGCATGGTTTAGCCAACGATTAGCAACGATTACAGTAGGAGCTCCCATAAATACGAGCCCTTAATCGAGCAAGGCAGGCAACTTCAAACGCTAGGGCTTGGTAATTAACCGACTATCTATGAGGACTGGGAGTGCTTGTTCGGCAGACCACCTGGTGGGCCAAGTTGTCAAGCAGTCACTTGCTTGCGGCCCAATCTACACAGGGAGTTCAGGCGCAAGTCTTGACTGCACCATCATCGTATTGCGTCCACTCAACATTTCGAAAACTTCCGTATAGGGATGGTCTATCACGTCTAGTACTTCGATTTACCACGGGTTAATTGTACATCAGGAAGATGCTTGGTTTTATTTCGATTTACCTTCTTAAACATTTTGTTTGCGCCTGACACCACAATGCACACAATGCCTCGAGTCGGTAAGCCCTGCACTGCGGACTATTAACAAAAGGCCAAAATAGAAAGGGTAAACTAGTCATGCTTTCGGCCCCCGAGAAACGGCTACAGTATTCTTCGTAGTTGGCCTGTTCACTGACCCTGGCAGTTGAACTTCAAACGTTTCGTCACCAATCGAGAAGATATTGTCAGTTTCTAAGCGGTGGCTAATAACTATAACGTGACCGGTTGGTTGCGAGGTGCCTTCCAGGTAACTTGACTGGTCAACATGGATTTTGAGCTGCGTTGTGGTCTAACAGGCTGGTTGAGTGCCTTCAATTCGATAGTTCTGTTCCTGCGTTGCGACTGGTCTGTTTCATTCATACTTTTTAGTGCCTTCCCTCCATTCGATTGGTTGGTTAGATAACCTATTTTCAGTAGCTTTCTTTCGTTGATCCGTTGGTTATTGTTATGTTGTTTGGTTTCTCACGTGGTTCAGAGTCCGGTAATTGTGTAATTCATCTGTTTGTAAGGGCTAATAGATTGGGTCGACGTCAACATGTTTATTGATTGCTTTCTTCGTGGAGTACCATGACTTGGCAGACTCTCGCTCCCTTTTTGTTCTTGCACGAGCAAGCATTTGGACGTTAACCCAGTTGGACTGACGCACTTCTCTGACTTCGTGAGATGAAACAAGTAACATTGGGTCAAGTCTGCTGGCAAGCTTGCGTTCCTGTATTCTAGTTGCCAGTTTTCTTCCAGTTTGATCAAAATTGTGTTCAGCGCAGTCACTGTAGTGAAGTTTGTAGATGATGTTTGTTTTATTCGTTGCATCCAGTCTTCCCTTTGGTTTCGAGAGTTTCTTCTCAATGTGTCTATAGGCTAGAAAGTGGTTGTTATTCCATGTTATCGTGAGCACCTTGCAATCATTTTGGCAATGTTTTTAAATACGGGAGCATAATCGCTCCCTGTTCTGGCCACCAGAATACGCGAACAGCAGACGATACTGCCCGTTGTCACCTGTTTGATGCCACGAAGTCAGAAAAGAGCACCAATTCAAATGAGACAACATCCAGATATTTGCTAACGTAAGAAAAAGGATGCACGAAAATCCACAATCAGTAAAAACATCGACATCAACCCAGTCTATCAGCCCCAACGAACAAAAGAGATACACAATTGCTTGACTCTGAACAATGTGAGAAATAAAAAATAACAACTGGCAGGCCAATCGGATCAAAGAAACAAAACTACTACTACAATCAACCAGTCAAGTGAAGGAAAAGCATATTACAGAGTAGGAAGCAAACTGACTAAACGCAATGGAGGAACAGAACTGTCGAATGGAAGATATTCAACTAACCCGCCAGATGCAGGGAACTGCGGCCACAACGAAACTCAGATCCTGAGCTGACCAATCAAACTACGTGCAGGCCATCTCGCGGCTGTTTAAAGAATATATGCGAGCATATAGAAATATTAGTATGTAATTACAAATAAGTACATGAAAGTATGTATAAACACAGACAGAAGAGGGAAAAGCTATCCACCCAACTCCGTACCGACGATACCCTCTCGAATGGTGACGAAACGTTTGCAATCCAGCTGCCGAGTTCGACGGGCAGACCAAAAACCAGACAGCACATTTGAGTGTACTTATATTCCGCAACACTGAATTGGGCGCTTCACAGTCTCCCGTCGTACACCTACGGTTTTACTCAACATATTGCGACCCATGGAAGTGAAGTGTCTTAAATGATATGAACGAAACCTGGAGCATTCAGGTCACGAATGTACCTTCACGTTAAGCGATAGGGCATGAAACCATGAATGAATCCTGCAAGCCAATGTATTACCGTCTGAAACCTGCAGGACCACCGAGTGGAGAATGAACGCGTAAGTCCAGTATATCCCAGATTCAGCATGAGGCATCAATAACAACGGTAGACGCTGAATATTGTGGATAAGGTGACAACATGAGGCCTTTACAATAGAGAATTCAGTTTGCAAGTGAAATTAATCTATGTTGGGAAGCCAAGAAGCACTGTTCACCTATGCAGGAAAACAGCAGCGCGCATCTCACAAGCGTCTAGGGAAGGCTCGAACTCGCGGACTTTGGTCAGTGCTTGAATACTATACAGTATGGCCACAAGTGGCTGATCAGAGCTGACTAACTCATACTTACGCATGATACAGCGGTATTCGTGAGCAATTCAGTGGACGAACGGAGCTAATTTCGTCTGTACAATTAACCTCATCACAATCCGCAATGTCGCGGTGAAACCAACGGACGTCTGGTCTAACCATATACGCATCCATTAAGGCAGATAATGCTTGAAGAGATGAACAGCTGCAAACAACACCCATCGATGAAGACCGGGGCGCCCGAGGCAATTTTGCACAATTCGTACACCGGGCTAGGTTGCAGGGAGTTGTATGTAGACATGGTTGAATACGAAGGAATTAAATTTATTCTAGGCAGGATTGATGTACCCTGCTCGGATGAGCTAATTCAGGACTTGTATGAAATTGATACCCAAGTGAAACAAACGGCATCAGGTAGTCCACCGCATGCGGAAGCGTAAGACATCAGCACACCGCTTCAGACGGAGGGGTGAATGAGAAACTAAAACAGAAGTCGATGGGTGCCAAGGGCCATATTTACGAGTATCCACTGACCGCCTGGCATGGAAGCGAGATTAATCTCGGTGACAGACGGTCAGAATCGTGCTTAAAACCTCGACAACCGACATCCCGCAACGATACCCAGAGCTGTGGACACTCACAGATTTAAAAAGAGATAATCCAAAGGTCGGTATTTGGTTGTAAAGTGTCCAATGAAAGACGATCGAGCAGCAACCACTACAGCACGTTTGTCGTGTGTTACGCATGACGAGCAATCGCCCAACAAGAAGTGTTGTTTTCCGTGTTCCAGTCACGGGTATATGCATACGCTTTAACAATCCCTGATATGTGTCCAAAGAGTGCCGAGATCATCCATGACAAATACACGTAGGCGAAATTCGTCGTTTGTCAGGTGATTTCCCCGCACAAGCGCGCATACCAACGATGGAAAGCGAGTAAGCCAGGTTACAACGTCATGCCATAAACGCACATGGGGAAGCGCTGTATAAGCGCCCTTTCAACTTTGCTGTCAGTGCCGATGTCATACCTCCTTAACACTACCGTTCAAAAATCACTAAATGGAAGAACTTCACCGAAAGTTGTTGTCAAACGGACGCACAAAGGGCTCCAAGGCTAACCCACAAAACTACCAACCGATACACACTAATTCAGCGTTGAGCAAAGTGACAGGTATACCGCTAAACCTGATTAGAAAATATGTTAAAGTTTGCTTATTGGAGCAAAAAGTGCGAAATTCCGACCACGCATCGGACCACTGCTCCCGCGGTATACCTAGCAAGATCCACAAGATCCTCATATATCATCATCATCATCATCATCATCGACAGCGTGACAGCAGTGTTCAACACCGATGCTTCGCTGCCGTACAACCATGATTTATTTGAAGGCCTTATGGTGAAGAAAAGAATACAGGTGGACAGGGAAGGGACTTAGCGCTACCTTACTACAATCATTCCGAGGTGCCTACACCTCCAGACACTCATTTAGGCAATCTGGATAGAAACTGACAAGAACGCAGTTAACATCGATTAACAGCCATATCTCGCAGCGTCTCCAACCAGGCGCAGTGGAGATCACGCGGTCCTCATCCTGGTAGGTGAGTAGCACCGACAGCACCCAAACGTTTCGTAATCCCTTTCATACCCCAGTGCCAGGTCAAGGGTTGGCTACCTCTATGCTCCCGCCACTCTGAATTGGGCACAGAAACCAACAATCTCTTCGGCAAAAGATGGTTCAGCACACGAAATACATGGTCTAACCAACACAGCTTCTGGTGCTGGACACACTCTTCAACGGAAGTTCCTGTTGCACAGCCGAAAACTAGCTTTCTAATTGCCTCGTTACGGATACGCCAACACCAACCCACACGAGCTTTGGTTCTGAGACAACGATTGTCGAACACCTGAAGACGTCTCAGTTCCGCTGCTCGAGCAGGCCAAGTATCACAGCCATACAACACAGCCCGCACTGTAGCTTGATACACACTTCCCTTGAGATTCAGGGATATACTGCTTTGACGCCATAGGTGTCTCCAGTTAGCAAAAGCGACCTGAGCCTTGCAGATTGGTGCATTAACCTCATCTGTCACACTACAATCAAAACTAATACAACTTCCAAGGTACTTGAAGCGCTCCACAATTTCGAGTGCCTTCCCGTGGATTGTAAGTGGCGTGCTCAGTGAATGCATATCCAGGAGCATGCTCTTAGCGCTGTGGGTGCAACGTTTATACCAGAGGAAGGGATGATTTTGGTCAGTTCATCCAAAAACACCTGCGCCTTCTCCTCCTCTCCGAAGACGAGAGCGATGTCGTCTGAGTATTCCAAACCGACAAGGTTTTCGTCACAGGCTATTTGAATACCGGGGTTTCGAAAACCTTCCAGCGTTCGTCTCATTATTTTATCGATCACGAAATTAAATAGGAATGGAGAGAGTGGGTATCCCTGACGGACACTCCTTTGTGTACGGAAGCTTTTTGGAGAGCTCTCCGTATACTTTCACACGTCCAGAAGTCTGAGAATACAAAGAACGTATTATGCTCACAAACTTCCGGGACATTTCTTCATAGGCAAGCGTGTCAAGGAGAACAGACCGGTCAGCCGACTCGAATGCGCCTTGGAAATCCAGGAATACTAAAAATGTGGATCGTTTGTACGTATGGCGTGGTTCTACCACCTGACGGTGTACGAAGATTTGGTCAACGCAACCCCTACCAGGCTGGAATCCTGCTTGCTGCTCTCGCGTCAGTGTTTTACGAGCCAACATAAGGCGATGAAGCACACGTGACGCTAACAGGCTCCTCAAATATCAGAGCCTTCGTTGCACATGGCGAACTTCAGTCACCAGGTGGAGGCTCCTTCAGCAGGTGGCTGACGTTGCCGGACCAAGTGAACAGGACGATCTCTCCTACCAATGGCTTTGCATGTCTCCATCACTTAATTCCCGAGGCACCTACTGATTCATCAGACATTCGAAGTCACCTCTCAGAAATGCTACCCCCTTGCTTCTTCATCAATAAGGGACAGGGAAACAGGCAGCGTGTAACGGTGACTAATTTGACTGGCCTCTCAAGTCACCTTTTGTATATCACTGACCGTACCATTTGAGTACGCTATCCCATTGACGTTGGAACAGAGGTAAGTGCAGTCCCCCGGATTATATGACAGCTGGCAGATGTCCACGTCGAGCCTGCGAACAGCAAATGACGGTTCATTCAACATGCACGGCAAGCGCCAGCTTTCCCTGAACTTTCAGCTTCGAAGTCCACTACAATGGGTTTCTCATCGCTGAAATTCAAGTACGCGTCGCTGACATCGACTTTCTCCGCCCATCTTCTTCCTTGCAAACAGCAAACAACACCGGCTCGTGGACGGCTGTACACAGACCATTATCAGTCAGTCAGCTTTTCAGCTACAAACCATGTACCGAAGCTGTAGTTCTGGCTGATACAGCCTCGTTGACCGAGGAGAAGAGCCGTGCGTTGAAAGCGACGGCAAAGCCAGTTAGCTGACGTTGAATGGTCCAGTTTGTCCGTAATGGCAGGGAGTGAGAGAGCCGTACAGACCGCCACGGCCTGTATTTTGGCTCACACCGCTCCAATCGGTCCAGCGCTCTCCAAACCGATGTCCTCATGCGACACTTGGCAGTTTACTAAGGTTGTTACAATCCTCAACGGCCCTGAGTCACCACGGGCGCCACAGTGCCACATCGAAACGAAAGACCCGCCAATCTTCATAAAGGCAAGCCCATTCCACATCCTCGTTCGAACGTTTACCTCAGTTAAAAGTGGCTAGCAACCTGGACAAATGTGAGTTCGGGCACATAGTCAGCGATTTCCTGAGGCACCGTGTCGATCGAAGTGGTTTCCACATGTTGGAGAACGAAGTTCAAGCTATCAATGTGTTGGAATATTGGTAGCTCGGGTGCATTCATCGGCAATAGATCAGGTGGCTGTTGGTCTGTCCGCCGAGCTTGGCAATTGACTTGCAAGCCCAGGAAATTCGTGACTTTCCTTTCCCCGCAACCTTGGACGCCGTTTCCGAGGGATGGTAGGCCAATGTCGCCGTTTTAATCCCGATTGTGCTGCTCTTGTTCGCCCGCTTAAGCAGCTGGCCAGAGGTCGAACGAACGATGATGTCGACCATTCACCGAACGTACAGCGTGCTTCTCAGGCAGTTAAGGAAGCGCTGGTTTCGGTCACACTGTTCTGTCACTTCGAGACCATCGGCCCGCTTAGCATTGCCGGAGAAGTGTCCGGTTCAACCGTTGGAGCTTTCCTACAGCAGCGGCCGCAGGCATGTGGAAACCTTTTGTTTCCTTTTCTAGATGCTCATCACTCAAAACCCTACCCTCCTCAGAGCTTAAAAACTCCAGCATTGTGAAACTATTCTCCACAGACGTCCGACAAGGATAACATGGCGGGGGGTGTTCTTTCATGTCAGTCGTTGTTCTGGACCCAGCTGCTATAAGTGCCATGGCCACGGCTCAGCGTGAGGAATCAGGTCTTCTCACAGCTTGCAGGAACTCTCAGTTCACTTAGTTGACCAACCATTGCCAGATTCTAGTGAATTCATCCCCTAAAACGTCTCCGCCAGGCACTCGCTTCATAGTGCCGGCCTTCTTCAGGTGACAGGTTTTCGCGGCCCCCATGGTATTGCCGAAGCCAACATCCGGGCCACAACCAGTATGACCCCGATTGAGTGTTTCTGACTCGGTACGCAGAAAAATACTTGGATGGGCCCACCCCTGTTTGACTTGCCAACAAGCTTAAATTCGAGATCACGTTGGTCGTTTTCCACGTTTGTGCTCCCGTTTGGCTCACAACCATATGGATTTAGTGTGCTCCTTACCCCCATCCAACAGCATGATCTACTTGTTGACCATCAGTGACTGCTATGCACCATGGCCTGGAGCCGAGCATATTCCAAACGTTAGTGCCGAGACTATTATCCGAACCTTTATCGGACATAGGTCTCCATGTACGGCTACCCGGCGACGATCAACACCGACAGAGGTTCGCGGTTCGAAAGCACCCTATTCTCAAAGACCTATTACATTGGGATGCCATCGCACCCACACTAAGACCTACATCCCTAAATAAACAGCAAGGCTGGGAGACTTCGTAAATAAACGAAATGATCGTTCAGCTGTAACAACCTTTCGGCGCCTAGCTGCCACAACACAAGGGCGTCGATACTGGCATACTGCCCGAGCCTAGACAGAAGCAGTCGAAACGCCGGGTCGAGCTCTAACCACGGACCTCCTGGTTTGTAAGTTCGCGCCTTAACCTGAGCAACCTCATCACTAACTTAAAGCGTCGACCAGTGCCGTTGACGCTACCCATTGGACTGATACCAATCCTATGGTCCCCCTAGCCAAAATTTCCGCAGGTTTCCAGCGCCGAAAAACTCTATGGTCAGCTGTTGTATCCACCAGGGGACTGCTCCGTCTCTGTCCATACGACGTTTCTGCGATGCTTCGTTTGCGAAGCATCTTGCCGCTAGATTACGTCGTCTCCATCCCAATGGCATCCGCCCGTAAATCCGCAACGTTTTCGTTCCCCAAGCCTTAGGTACATGCATACACATCTTTCTACGCGTTGCTGGAACTAAGAAACCACTATAGCGTCCAAAGTAAAGAAACTTTTCATCACAGAGCGTTGTGGGTGACGCAGAGCTGCCAATATTGGTAGACTAAAACGAGTCCAGCTTAAAGCGTCTGACACCTTAGCACCAAGGCCTGCATCCTCTTCCACATCGCCGTTAACTTCGCCAGTTTCGAAGTCGGTGCCTCATTCGACCTCAGCTTCTAGAACACCTAGTGATTCTAGGCCCCCGATAGGCATTCATTCCAAGCGACACGTCCACTGGCTTCAGTGAATCAGACAATGATACCCGCCATACGCTGGTTTGTATCGTTTATTGTACTCCATGTTTGCAGCAGCCTTAATTCCAGGTCTTGTTCGTCTCATGCAGCTGACCGCATTGTTGCTTGTATACCACGAAAATACTTAATTATTGTTTATTTTTCGAGTTTTCCACCCTCCTACAAACATTCTCTGCTGTTCTACGTAAACAGAAAAATTCAAATGTGGTCGGATGCATCCGTCATTTGTCTAAACAAGTACTCGCCTTTCCATTGTAATTGTTGAGACGCCCGGACAGAGCCAAAAATCAGGAGAGGCAACCCCATCTAGCATCTATTGCTTACGCGTGTGGGAAAACAGCACCTCTGGCCAACCTGTTTTCACATTGGGTGGCTCGCGCATGGCCAGCCTGCCTGCATGGCGTGAATAACCGAATAAGTTGAAAAGTCATCAGCCGCGAACTTCGGATTCACGTCTCCCGGTGCATGACGTATCAAGTCCCCTCTTCGGGCCTCCCCCCGATCACCCATGAGCGTCTTAACGTGCACCCGGAAGGCTATTTTGGTGCCTCAAACTGGTGGCGCACTTATTGTCTGTCAGTCGTACCACGCCATATGTAGCTGTTTCCCAAGGATGTCGATTAAATATACATGTGTACCACGGTCGTACTTGGCGCCCTTTTCGAAAACTCGACGCGATCGCTGTGATCAATGTGTTAGCTAAAACTTGTACCAATGTTGTATTAAGTTACGAGTGGCGTGACGCAAATACGCCACGAAATACGCCGAAAATCCTGTAATTGCTAGCACCGCGAGCGGCGAAAATGGCTGTGCTCGGCTCTCGTCTGACAATACCGCACTACGCCATACCTCCCACATAACTCGGACAGTTAGCCTTTGAGTGACCTTTGAACCAACTAAGGCCGATTCACTTCTATTGAGTTTAATACTACATATAACCTACGACGGCAAGATGAATCACTGAAAGCAAGCGATCGTCTAGCTCGCCATTTTTCAGAAGTGAAGACTCATGCATTTTTATTAAAAAACAGCACACTCACCTGCTCTACATCGGCACCGCAAACATCAATGAGGTATTCTGCAACCTCCCGGTGACCTGAATTTCAAATGTCTCAGGTAGAAAATTCAACATACCATTGCGACATGCAGCAATCAGGCAAGTTTGGCCACCGGGAAAATTGTTGTGAATAACTTGGTCAAGGATAGGTGCGTAACTCTTCAAAGAGTCTAGGTCACCCGATGTGCAATAGTTTAATATGTTTTGGTCGATTGAACAATTGACATGAACGGGCGTTACATTTGCCATCACGTAATCTAGGACTGCAGAGCCGGAAAAAGTACTCCCCGCAGTGAGCGGGCGCACGCCTATGTGATGACACAGCTCCCTGGGGTTACTGAGCGCTCATTGGTCCACGAGTCTTACTGGTTCAGTAGATTCCGAAGATGTACATGAGAAGGAAACGGAAGGCTAACAGACTCGGATCAGAAAGCATTCGGTACTGCTGGCAGTTTTAAGGTGTGTGGCGGAAATCAGGGAACCAGCTGTCCCTAACCACTAGCCGTGGTGGGTTTGACCTAATTAGTGGTAACTAGTAGGGTAAATGATAGTAGGTATACTGGAAATGAAAAAGCAACCAAAATTATATCTCGAAATGTTCAGCTGTTAGGAAAGGAAGGTATTGTAGCCCAGTGCCCGGTTAATTCGGGGGACCGGATATCCGGTTGGGTGGCTACTTGAGTAGGAGAATGACGGGCAATAGTGAAGGGCTAGTGAGTGAATGAGTGCCTAAGGGACGTGTTATGCTTAGAACAGACGAGCCACGAAAAAGTGCGGCACGTGAATATTTGGTGATATTCAACAAATATCTCCTCCTTTTAGTGGATTCCGTCTGCTCTGGAAAGACGGGACGCACATTGAAGTTGCTTCATCCTAACTGGAAACCATCATCAACATATCTCACAGCACTCAGAGAATTTCGAGCCCGCGGCCATCCGGCTGGTGTTCAAATACTTGACCGCTAGGTTAGGTGCAGCCGAATGACGGCCTGGTGACATCGAAACTCTCCAAGTTTCCTGGAATGCGCACTACCGATAACTCCTGTGGTGTTTTGTACCTTTCTTTTGCTTTCATTATGACGTTACGTATTTCATCAATTCCATAAACGTTTTTTG
Organism: Opisthorchis felineus; assembly: GCA_004794785.1. NCBI lineage: Eukaryota > Metazoa > Platyhelminthes > Trematoda > Opisthorchiida > Opisthorchiidae > Opisthorchis > Opisthorchis felineus. The sequence goes on along the minus strand of SJOL01003359.1, from coordinate 132,713 downwards.
TTTGAATACGCAAAACCACAAAAACGCGCATTTGTACAAATTACATACAATACAGGCGTGGTCGCATTCTCCGATTTTCTCTTTTCATTTCACTCGCGCTTACAGCGGTCATTCGCGAGCTTCATGGGCTAACTCTGGTATCAAAACATTTCAGACTGTCTTCGGAGTTTATTGTATATGAGAGCTTCCCGGAAAGAAGACCCCTGGACATCCACGACCGGATTATTATTTATTCACTGGCCTGGGCCAACGACGAACTATTTTAAAAAGAACAATTCTTAGTGAGTCTGTTCCATTTGACCTTTTTTATTATTGTGTACTCCATTCAGAGTAATTATATTTATTTCTTTGCCACACTCTTCCTAAAGTAGCTTTTTTGGGCACCCAGACCACTACACTCCCAACGTGGAAGAAACACCTGTATAGTGCTTCCCGGCTTTCCAGTGTGGATGTGCTTCAATAACAGAAGGATATATCTACTGTAAAGTAATAAAAAGCCTTACATCGGGGAGATCTGTGGTGGTGAAAGCTAGACATATACGGCTCTCAGTCTTGCATATTAGTTCATGGTGAACCGCAGGCGCTGAAGTGCAAGAAAAACCCGACCTGTGAAGCCCGGGCAAGCGCCTGTCTTACCAACTTTCCTGCGAATCCATGAATTGTTTCACTGGATAGTGTCAGGTGAGTATACATGGGATATGAATACAGCAGGGTTGGTGGTACATTTGGTAGGGGGTGCCAAATTTATTGTGCGTATACAGCAATGGTACGGTGGGCAGTGGTCGTGGAAATGTGGAAGGGGAATGTGGTGCTAGATAAGTGAATGCCGACACGATGCTGGAATTTATTGGTGGCAGGTAAGCGGACCCCATGTGAGACGCATTTTTCAGGCAGAAACTTTGAGATATGTATTTTATGAGACGTCTGGTCCGTGGTTCGTTTAAAAGTGTGGAAGTCATTGGAGCAGACCACCAACGGGGAAGGCCTGTTCCAGAAATGGATCACACCGCAGGATGAAACCTGTAAACCTCCTTTGGGCATGTGATCAAGGAGATTAGTGTTGTGGGTGAGAGGGTAATTGGCGTGTCCACCGTCCTGAAAAACATGGAAGGCGCGAAGACCTACACTTGAATGGAATAAGGCTTAACTGGGATAGTCCTTCTGGGTAGACGTGGACTTGCTTCAAGTGCTTTTAGCTGAGCACTTTCTAAAGTGGCTAAATGACCCATAAGCCTTGTTTTAGCTACAACGTGTAAAACGGGCCCGGGCGTATGCGGAGTGAAAAGGTTAGGAAGCTGTAGAGACCTATCGATTCGAAGCAGGGATGGATGAGATAGGTCTCCCGCGTGGCCTTCAAGAAAGCATATGAACACTTATATGAAGGGGGAAAATGTCCAGCTGTCCAGTACATAAGGCCTTTGTGGGTTTGCGCAGGGAGGACACGGATGGGGTTGCTTTCATCAGAAGAGCAGGTGGTCGAGGAAATAAGTTTCCAAAGTCAAGCTTGAGTTTTGTTGTCATTAATTTGGATGAAATGTTGACATGCCTGAGATGCACAGACATCAAATGGTCCCCGTGGAATGTCTGGATCACTGCACAATATCTTGGGATAATCTACATGCAAATAGCATTCGAGCGGATAGGCTATCTGAACTTTCAAAGTCGAAAGGATCAGCGGCCGGCAGTTGGCAGGTTTGTCACGATTCGCGTGAAAGGCAAATAAAAGGAATTGGATTGAACCCTCCCTCTAAATTTTTGTCCTTAAACAAAAGAATATGCAGCCAGAAGATTTACGGAATTTATCACCAAACGTAGCATCAAAATATGCTCCGTAAATTGTGGTGGCCACAGTTTTGCGTAAACTATTAGGCGTACTTACCCTCGCAGTGAGAAAAAGTGTTGCCAACCACGTGCTTGCCGTCAACGTCAACAACCCCCTTCTTGTCCCTGCACTTTTTCACTGGGATAGAACGCGAAGAAGGGTTCTGGTGAACCGCTTTGGTCGGAATTAGGTTCTCAGACAGACGTTTTTTTGTCTGTCCTGTAGAGATCAAGCGGTTCCCAATCCCTGGATCAAGAACCTTCGTGTGGGCACATTCGACGCAGCGGTGTTTGCAATCTGGCGTCAACTAGCTGGTTGGCGCACTCCAAAATCGGTCCAAAATATACGCCAGAGAGCATTTTGAAATCCATGACCGTCGGTTGAGGCAGAGGCGTTTTATCATCCTCACGAATTTATATGCCCTGCGCGCACTTCTGGCATCGTGGAAGAGAAGTACATGCTGCGATACTTTGATGCCCAGTTACTCCTTTGTGTCCGGCTTCAATGTCCTCTGATGAGCATTCATCACGGAGGCGCCTCCACACACTCTAATGAACAATATATGTACGCGCTTTTTGCCAAACTGGAGCAAAAAGCAGTCTAGTGCAAGGCATTGTGCCGAGATGTGCACTTGTGTCACATTAAACTCGGAGATCCAGAATTCGAGAGAGTCAGTCTTAGTTCTGCTTTTCACGTGTTGTGCTCTTGCCCGCCGTCTTAAAATTGTAATGGGCTTATTTTGCTTCAGTTTGATATGTTCCCTAAAAGGTAGAAAAACACTACTATCTGTGTTTCTTTGCCCCCGATATTCACCGCATTTTAGTCTTGCCAGTTTAGATATAACCACGTCTACTTCGGATAATCCCAACCATTTGTGTGACTCCCACTTTCGTGCATTTTTGACTACTCAAAACTCCTGGCAGTCATGGCTTTTTTCTGGCTGACCATTATGATCAGGACTGATCGCATGCCACCCATCAGCTGGGAATAAACATAATTATTTTTATATCGTCGGTCATAACGTTTGGCAGTTCGGGATGCAGATAAGAGGCCATTTTGACCAGATACGAGAGCTCTAAGAACTTCCACCGCTGACAGCAGGGAATAAAATGGGTGCGAATTGCGGCCATGAAAGTCCATTGTAAGAGAAAACCGTGATCCGCCGGAGTACTGCCTTATGAACGCCGTGTTCTTGGATTTTGTGGGTTGTGGGCATTGGCGGCACTGAACAACACAACAGTTGGAATGAGTCGCCAGCCCTTTGCTGGGTCAAGGTATCCAAAAAACGGACATCCTCGTGACACGTGAGCTGCTTGTTCATAGTCCGCGTTGCGTGTGACATATTAGGTTGCTGGTAGTTAAATTCTCCAAGGCGATTTGTTTCCGGTTACGTTCAATCGCTTTCCACGCTCTGCTGGTGAGACCGATGGGCCAATATGTAATTGGTGAAAAGGAGCTGCCGAAAGTAGAAATGGGTGAAGTAGTGTTTGTAATGTGTACCCGCTGAAACGGTGAGTCATGTGTCATTCCTCTCCATATTGACAGCAGCGTGAGCCAAGACAGAAAGTCCTTCACTGTGACTAAATTCTTTGAAAAAGGATTTGCAACGTTGGTTCATTGATTGACATCTCTCGTCCAACAACATGTAAGACCAAACGAGAACGACCAGTGGTTGCTCTTAGTCTTCGGTTGCCACTTGGTCAACACCGCACTCTCGTTGGCTAGATCTAATTAGAGTAGGGATAATCTGAGCGACAACCCCTGGAGTTTGCATGCACTATTGCAATATACGGGACAAAATGCCTTTAGTTTTTCACTGGATCGAATTTAGGCGGGAATTTCGTGAAGGTTACGAGAAGAGAGACGCCAAGAACAGGTCCTTGAGGATCCGTTAAGGGACACAAAAAGGCCGGCAAAGAGTGCCTTGACTCAGACTTAGGCTCCCTTTTTGCTGAGAAAGGCTAGTGATCTGTGATGGACGAAACCAGTGACGGTAGGCTGTACCCGACTCCGGGCGAGGGAACGTGGAGCCCTGCAAGGGAGCCCATAGAAACAGAGGAGATATGGTTAGTGCCTATCTCCAATCCGGTCGCTTTGGAAAAGTCGCGGTAAACAGAGTCAGACTGGTTAGGCGGGTGAAAGACCGGATGAAACCGTGCGGAGCGGGGTCCGTGAGCTAGAAGCTTTGAAGGAGATTCTGGGAGGCCTGTATCCAGTCACTTGTAGCAGACTAGCAGGGCTTGTCGCACATTTCCCAAAGAATGAACTAAAAAACCTTGAGTGGCAAAGTCTGCACTCGCGGTTTGAGCGGTTCTGACAAAGATGTACGAATCGCCACCAGGTGAGCAACGTTTAGAGATTCACTGATCGGTTGTTCAGAGAACCAATGCTGTTCTCAAGATCGCGCAGGTTTTGAAAAACTACGAGGAAGTTAAAATAAATGGGCAAAGGCACCTGGCCCCTGGGTTCATACCCAAATGTTCTTTAAAGCCTTAAACTCTCCGTGGACACCATGGAGTGTGCGATTCCTGGCAGCGATTTAAACTGCACAATACTGAAAACGAATGTCACCTTAAAGCTCGGGCAGTCTGAACAGCCTACGACATCCGCGTTTCCCGTCTCAACGTTCAGAGGGAGGAATTAACTAATATGGTAGGTTTTGAAATATAAAGATCGCTGCTAGCTCAGATGGCGCACTATGTCAAGTCACGGACCGTTCGCCAACCACCGCCGATTACTCAGACCTTGTCGAGGGGACAGCAGTGTTCCAAGTGCGACCAATAAAATGGTATCACATTTGATCCTGCAGAAAGCTACCCTTTCGATATTGATGGATATAACAATGGCATACTGGGTGCTGGAAAGCCAAAATGGAAGGCCTCACGAGCCTTGTGCAAAGCGGATGTGTTTTTCGGGACCGGCAAATGACGCGAACGACAAGTTCGCCTTACCAGACCAGCTCAGCACGGGAATAAACACACCATCTGACTGCGCGTGTCAGTACGTTTGTATAACATTCGGTACTTACTCGTTATTACTTCCAAAAGCCATGCTGTATCACTAAGCCTTTTTCTGCTCCCACCAAATGCGCTATTGTTAACTGCATGTTCTGCTTAATTCATGATGTTTATTAATCCATCCCTTCATAGAACACATTTCTCAAAACAGCATCTGCTGCGCCCATCCGTCAGTCCCTACTTCATATAGTCCGATATCT
>SJOL01003359.1:82624-126158 GCA_004794785.1 Opisthorchis felineus | reverse complement strand
CGGGTGAAAGACCGGATGAAACCGTGCGGAGCGGGGTCCGTGAGCTAGAAGCTTTGAAGGAGATTCTGGGAGGCCTGTATCCAGTCACTTGTAGCAGACTAGCAGGGCTTGTCGCACATTTCCCAAAGAATGAACTAAAAAACCTTGAGTGGCAAAGTCTGCACTCGCGGTTTGAGCGGTTCTGACAAAGATGTACGAATCGCCACCAGGTGAGCAACGTTTAGAGATTCACTGATCGGTTGTTCAGAGAACCAATGCTGTTCTCAAGATCGCGCAGGTTTTGAAAAACTACGAGGAAGTTAAAATAAATGGGCAAAGGCACCTGGCCCCTGGGTTCATACCCAAATGTTCTTTAAAGCCTTAAACTCTCCGTGGACACCATGGAGTGTGCGATTCCTGGCAGCGATTTAAACTGCACAATACTGAAAACGAATGTCACCTTAAAGCTCGGGCAGTCTGAACAGCCTACGACATCCGCGTTTCCCGTCTCAACGTTCAGAGGGAGGAATTAACTAATATGGTAGGTTTTGAAATATAAAGATCGCTGCTAGCTCAGATGGCGCACTATGTCAAGTCACGGACCGTTCGCCAACCACCGCCGATTACTCAGACCTTGTCGAGGGGACAGCAGTGTTCCAAGTGCGACCAATAAAATGGTATCACATTTGATCCTGCAGAAAGCTACCCTTTCGATATTGATGGATATAACAATGGCATACTGGGTGCTGGAAAGCCAAAATGGAAGGCCTCACGAGCCTTGTGCAAAGCGGATGTGTTTTTCGGGACCGGCAAATGACGCGAACGACAAGTTCGCCTTACCAGACCAGCTCAGCACGGGAATAAACACACCATCTGACTGCGCGTGTCAGTACGTTTGTATAACATTCGGTACTTACTCGTTATTACTTCCAAAAGCCATGCTGTATCACTAAGCCTTTTTCTGCTCCCACCAAATGCGCTATTGTTAACTGCATGTTCTGCTTAATTCATGATGTTTATTAATCCATCCCTTCATAGAACACATTTCTCAAAACAGCATCTGCTGCGCCCATCCGTCAGTCCCTACTTCATATAGTCCGATATCTCCAATCGTCCTGTAAGATTTCTAGCCACGTTGATCTTACACAGCCGCAGCGAACCTATTTCACAAATGGCAACCGGGAACAAATACCCTTAGCTGCCCAGATCTTACGGTTTGGGCGTCCTGGACTCAATCATGTGTATAGAAATGCAATTCGTGGTATCTCTCTTGATAACCAGGGTCATCTTAAGTTGTAGCCTGTTTGATGAAATTTACTTTAATTTCGTTGATTTCTACCAGTGGTTGTCGCCAGTGTAGCTGATGGCTTCCATGGTGCCATTTAATGCACGTAAGGTCTGTTATTTCAACAATAACCCGAGCGCACTTCTAAAGAAGAGGTCAAATTTTGCGTCCTGACTAGGATATACATTCCTCCATAGGACGTATTTCTCTGTGGGCATGGCAGAAACTCTGGTGGTTAAGCTGATATTTTTGCAGATGAGTACGGGTCCTCGTATTTTGCGGAACACATTCGGGAGATCTTAATGACACCGGGACACTGGCTTAACCAATTATGAACTGTTTACACTAGCATAACTAGCAGAATGAGAGTGTTATGGGACACCGCTGCATGCGTGCGTTTTGGAATGAAGGTAAAACATCGACGCGTGAGTTAATGGAATAGGACGGGACCTTATTATTATCTTTAAAATGCGTAAAATGGATGGTTCACTGAGCGTCCCACTGTAGATTCAAGACAGGCGGTTCAAAATCGTGGCGGTATCTGCGCTTTAAACATTATATGACCTGCATGCGTTGGAACCCCAAATCCTCATTTCAGGTGGAAAATCACAGAAAGGATGGGCCCTTCAGCCCAGATCCAACAAGCAGATTTGTATGCATGCAAGTGGTATGGGTATGCCAGGCTGAGATAAAATTTTTGCGCAAGGTGCGGCTCCCAAACTTGCTGAAAATGTGATTAGTAGGAGGTGTGGCATTAATGGGGCGAAAAACTGACACCCTCTTTCGAACGGTGATTAAAAATGGGAAGAAAAAGACGGTTTCAGTTGGGCGGATGTGGTATCGAAACATTGTGAGAATCGTACAGGGCGCTAGATTCCCAGACTAACAGGCCAGTTTATCTTTCATCGAATGCGGTCAGGTAATCAGTTGGTACAAAGATTTAAGTGTGAACAACATGCCACACAAAAAAGATCAAGCTTAAAACCTCAATGTTTTGACACATGCCTTCATTCTAAGGCGGTGATGGGGTCAAAAATCCCAGCCACAAGTGCATCAACGTTTTAGTTCAGGCGCCAGGGGAGACATACACCACAAATAACCGGCAGAAATCCTAGAACTATGTATGGCCGGAGACTCTGTTGGCGCAGTTCTAAAATGACGATCCGTGGTCGTCGGGCATAGGCATACATTATTGTGTCAGTTGTGACTTTGAACTCAAGCGGCTGACTTGTTTAGAGCCTGCCGTCATCACCAGCGTGTTTGGTTACTATGCCTCCCTGCCGCAAGTAATGGCAGGTTCAGGCAACGGCGACGTAGTAAAGTCGCCGACCGGTTTCTCGCAAAAATAAAGTCTGTACCATTGACTCTACAAACCTATTTTTAGTGTATGTTGTGTCATGCGAAGACGGACAGAGGACTTGTGATTTCTCTGGCACATCATGTTATGCGGCCTCTTTAGATAAGCTCCCATCCTGTTGTATCATAATTGACTCTATTTCTGCAACTGCGGACCGACCTTTGGGCACGAAGCTGGAGGCGGACAGTAGAGACTACCGTGAACTCTCAGATAATGTATAGGGGTCCTCAATGTTTTAAGAAAGCGTACCCTCACTGAACGCGACATTGGGCTCCAGTAAAGTTTCAGGGCCTTAGCTTACTGCATCCCTTCAACCCAGTGCCATTGCTCCAAAAACACTCTTGGCGATACGGACAAAATGCACCGTTTTTAGCTACCAAATAACCCGGAATTCCTGGTTGCTATGGTAACCGTGGCTACTATTGGTAAAACAACTTTTCTTCCGACTCCGTGGTACCCCTGGGACATTCGACTCGGTCACAATTTAGACACTCCCATCCTACGACCATGTGGTTGATCCTCTGAGCCATAGATGGATCTAGAAGATGTCATCAATTGTCCTTCGCCGATAGGACCCAGCTGGTCAGAATGTACCCTAGTTGGCTTTTTCATTTCCCAGCGTGCAATACATGGTTTTCTCGTTACAAGACCACACGAAAGCCCTAGCCACTACTATTCTCAAACAACTATCTACCCTATACCTGAACTTGGAAACCTCTGTAAATACATGTATCTCCATCTCCAGTAAAATGGCTAAATGTTACCCTTTGTACCATTTGACTGAACAAAATCCATTGAGCGGTTTTGGGCCTTTTTAGTGTGCTTTCCCGAAAAGTTGTTGACATTCACTACCAGCCCCCTGCAAGTGTCATTGGCGCATGGCAGGTGCAGTCCCAACAAACTCCTGAACTTTGCAGAAAGAGGCCACGCATTCTATTTTTTTCCGTTCGAAGTAAAAGAATTAGTCTTGTTCCACGACCACCGCTAATAAGTTCACAGATTATCCAAGATGTGCTGCTCCTCCGCTTTTGATAGGTTTTTTGTTTCCTTGTGGCATTTCTTCTCCTTGCCCCGAGGTATTGCGAGTTTCAAGAACCAGAACAGGGTTTGTTCCTTCCAAACCATACTTAGTTTGTCGGCCAAGACATATGATTCATCCATGTTCACTGCGAAGACAAGGTGGTGTTAGATGATGAGTTGATATCTAGGGCAAACTTAACAAAGCTCCTTGAAACAACCTGCATTTACGCTCCATTTCAGAAGTGTGCTAGCTCCTCTGCGTTCATCTGGATATAACAACAGGAGCGAAGACCGACAAGGTGTGATGGGATCTGGGAGGTTGCTTTTGGTCAGATCGACTTAAGTGACGGTATCTTTGATTTCCCAGAATTCCTCTGTCAAATATCTCTGACATTTCTAACAAGTATTAAGCGTCTCGCTAAGTTGGTGCAAACAAAGATGAAACGTCAACATGGTTGCCATCTCAATTCCAGATGGCAATTCCATGGCCATGTCAGTGTCGCCGAATGCTTTCCGAAATTTTTCAGTCGGACAGGCCTACTGGAAATGTTTAGGATCATTTGAACCAGATTCCCATCACTTGAGACACAAATTGTGATTGTGCGTTACGCCGAAGTCAACCACAGCCGATATGATTTGTATATCTGGAAATTACCCATGTATTACTTACAGCATTTCAGTAGCTAAATCGCTGAGCGGAAATCGCGCTCATCAATGGCCGTGATTTCGAAAAACGATAAAAACTATCAGAATGCCTGGATGTAAGTGTGTTTGACTTAATTGTCTATATCTCACTAATAGGTGACACCCTGATTGCATCACATACCGGACAACTATACAGGATCACTGCGCTTTAAGAAACGTAGATCACTCAACAGAATTTTGCATCAGAAAACTATGTCTTTGGTGGAATACGACAGTACATGAGAGAGAAATAATGACATCTTTTCTTCCTGGCTGCACTTAATCGAAACACGGAGAAGGTCCGTAGAAGATAAAGTACCTTCAGTTGTAGGAAGCATGGGTATAGGTGGGCGTCAACACCTAGACAAGAGAACGATTAGGGACCCCTACCAAGGCCTTTGACACAAAAGCCTGCCCGAAAGACAGCGGGCGACAAATGCCAATGCATTACATTTTTTCTGAAGAAAATATCGCCACACATACTCCAACCCCTCAACCTGAGGGATCGGGGGGCTGTGTTAGTCAGACATCCACACACTGACCAACCTACTACGAGAGATTCTGTGAGAATTGCACGGACAACCCCCAGTATAGCTCAATGGGTCACAGAGGCACACAAACCGTTGTACCACTACAAAGTGTAGTCTGTTCATGACGAAGGAGATAAAAATTCCAAAGTTAAGATATGCTTGTTTTATGTCCTTGTGCACGCAGTTTTTGAATGCGACTACTGAACTGATACCGCAAATTTGGATGAGAAAAGAGGTGTGTGAAACCTGAAGGGTGTTCTGATTCAAGAAGGTTATTACTATGAACATTTCCTGCATTTCCGGTGACTCGATGTGTCCAGCAGATCGATTAAAATTGGGAGCAAGAAACAGATTCCAAAATTCCCGTAGCCCAAGCTCTCCCGCTGGGTTCTTGCAATTGGAACATACGAGCAGATTGAACATAAAGCTATTTAACCGATGAAAACCGGTCTTAAGTTCAGAGTTTATTGTGATATCAAGTAGCAAAATATGTGAACTAGTGTTCCGAGACATCCAAAGCAAATTAGTGAGGCGTTCAAACTATTTCATCCGTACCTTCGCTGGCATTTTAGTCCCAGATTAAAAAGTTACTTTTGTGAAATTTGATCCCTTACGACTCGGCAATTTCATGACAAGCAACTAACAGATCACACAAAGCACTAAGTGCATGCATTCAGAACTTGTTTTGAGTAACGCGATAGACAACAGACATATTAGTTTTTCTTCCAGCTTTCCCCCATGTCTGATCACATTCTGAGGCGCTTGGCTGTAATCATCTTTCTGGTCCACTGTCCCGAAAATCAATGGCTTTACTCAACCAAGCTGCAATTGGTTGCATATTGGTATCATGCAGGTGCACCCAAGTGCGTTCACCTTTTCTACCCAGTCCGATTTGTGAAAACACAGCAAAGACACTGGGACAATTTTTAGTGCGGATCGGCATTTTATTTCTGCGTTCGAACGGAAACACGTATAACCAAAAGACACTAGGCGAGTTCCCGTCATCGTCCAAAATCCTGTGACGTTGCAATCATTCGGTGGCCGCTTTCAGTTACCTTAATGTGCCAAGTGAATACTTCAGATTGATGGAGCCAAGTGAGTTGAAAGCCGCAGAGAACACAAGACATAACATTCAGAAAAACCGTCTAAAAATTTAGCGTTAAGTGACCTCATTGAAATGAACCTTTAGCGTCCGTTTCTGTGGTCAGCTCAAGGGTAAACTAACAAAATTCTGCCCGAAATTTGGTTTCAAAGGTATTGTTGTATGCATTTTTGCAGATACCTTCATTTAAAGGTTGGATTTCGCTAAAGACCTTTGAAGTTTTGATAAGGTAACAAGCGGTCCTACCTGGAGCGCCACCAACTAAATGCACTGGCGTATGTATTGAATTCAGTTTTGAATAGAATCGTCTGTAAAAAATGTGTGCTAAGTGCTCAAACTTTTCAAAACGAACTGGTCAACGGTCGGTCCAGTGGGTACCATCTATTGAAATTTTGAGAAAATTTGGTCTTCTGATGGATTAAAATCTCATTCATTCAGTATTTTCCACATCGAGTAATGTGGCAAGTGGCTTCTTCCTGTTGACATGTGAATGTTGCCCAGCCTAAGCCTTATGCACTCAATTTAATATTCGTCACCCGAACAAGAGAATGGATCGTCAATTTTTTTTTTCAGGTCGTGAAAAGTGCAAAACATTTTGATGATTAATCGAGCAATTGGGGCATTTTCTGGATTACGTTAAGTAGTCGGCCTTCTTCGATCTTGCTGAAATAAACAATGCTATTTCAGTCGTCCGAAAATCGGCAGCGTGGGTAGAAGTAAGGAATCAACCTTGATAATCTTGTGGATAATAAGTTCATTCCGCAACACTTTTACAATTGTGAGGGAAATTTGTGGTTAATCTGCCAAACAGAAAGCTTGGTCTGAAATCAGTCAAATCACTAATGAAATATCAGTGAGTGGCCTGGAGTTGATCACTCTATGCTTGGCTTCGTAAGATGTAACTTAACATCCTAGTTCTTGTCATAAAATGCAGCAACCGCAGGGCCGTTTGTTGCGCACTTCGGTGGAGATCTTTACAGGAGTTTGCTTTGGTAGTGAAGGGATACTGAACAGATGTGGATGTGAATTGACTTGTTTGAAGATCTCTGTAAAACGTGAAAATGGAAATGAAAGAGTTGCCCAGTTTGTGAACATTATGAAGGCGTCTAAACGAAACAGTGACTACTGGAAAATCAATAAATGCGGATTGTGCTGGCAGTAGATTGAAACATGCTTGCCAGAGATGAGCTAAAATAAAGAAGTTAGGATAAGGACAATTGGATGTTAGGCGTTATTAGAACCCTAATCATACAAAAAACAATAGCGATCTTTCGGAAGTGGTTTTGTCAAAGATAGGCATCTGGCTGCATAGTAAACCCCGACTCAACCCTGATTTGGCTAAGTGAGCTTGTTCAGATCGTTAAAGACGGTGAAAGTTCGATTGCTTCAAGACCACTCCAACTTCACTCAACATCGTAGCTTACATATTGTGTTTGACCTTCTTACCTCATATTTCACTCGCAAACTGCGTATCCCGCTTGTTGTGACACGTCGTTCGAAAGTACTCATCGTGTTCTATCCCTTAACTAGGAGGCTGAGTTGCAAGGCAAACATTAATCGCGCCGTAACATTGCTCATTACTATGCAACGGAATGTGATCTTTTGAACTTTCGCTGTCTTTTAATTGGAGACCGTCACTCAATTGGGTTGTCATTCAACAACGAACCGTTGAAAATGACTAGCACACATGACGCTCTCCGTAAACTGAGTGCCAGTATAGTTGCTGTGTTTGAATAACAGTTTTCACACTACAAAACATCACTCAACTGTACATGCACCTGCGCGAAATCATACTTATTGAATCGATAAGAAATCTGCACGTTTCTAGGATAAGTTCATTGTGTATAAGGTTTTAAAAAGTTAGTGGAGTATACTGCTCCAAAATGAACGAATTCTCACAAGGGACGATCTTTGTTCTCCCATTTCAAACCATCCTCGAAGAGACGTGCCCCAGAGGGCCCAATACGGGAAGCACTTTCCCAATTCTTTGGATCTCTAATTTACTCTCGGAACGGCGAAAATTTGGCTAAAAAACTACGGAGCTGGAACTGCCAACGTCACTTGCACAGATATCACCGGTAGGCATTACTATGAATGACCTTAACTGAACTGCTGAGTATTTTCAAGTTAAACGCTTTGCAAAGAGTATCACACCATTATCATTCCAATTGTGGGACAGCGAAATCCGGAAACGCAGTGAAGCAACAAAAACTAAATGATTTTTTTTAAAACAACCAATGTCAAACTTCACTGAACTAATAGGACACTTATCCCTCATGAAATGAGGTTATTTTGTGAGTGCTATTCAGGCACAGATACAAAGCACAAAATGCTGGAGAGCTGAAAGTTTTTTGTGCAGACTTTTCATGTTGGAGCGCGAATAAACGTCTCAGTCATGTCCTTCGAGACAAGCAGTTTCTGATTACGGGTTTCCGTATTTCTGAAAAAAATAGCTGTATCTCATTTCGATGAATTTTATCATAGAATTATTAGGAATAGTTGCCAACACCCTGAAAAAGAGCTTAAAAAATTGTTAGTGCCCTTGCGGAGTGCCTCTACATAGTTAGCCCTCTAGTTTAATTACAGGACGACAAGTAGAATGTCACTGAATAAAAACACAGCTGTCTTATAAACGTAGAGAAAAAAAATAGAATTTCGGTTTTACAGAGGTGATGGTCTCGTCTGGAGGGACAAACGGTCTATCTTTCGTGAGTGAAATTTACAGCCGCACGATTGTACAAGAGAGCAAATAGAATGATTTGTTTCACGAAATGAGCACCGTAAAACGTTTCAATCCAAGTACGCTACTATTGGTTCGGCACGGACTCAGCCAATTGGTATCTCACACTCTTACCCCTGAGAATGGAGTCAACTCGTGAGACAACTCCGACCAGGATTTCCTTGCTGAGAAGATCACTGCATGCGCAAGCCTATCACGCGGATTCCAATAACTGCTTTTGGAACCATATTCAGATAACTACACTCTTTATGGTTCAGTGCAGGTGACTTCATGTACGTCCTCCATCCAAAGACGAAACACTTCATATATTTCAGGATTTCTTTCGTGTGAGTGCGGTATACTCCACTCCATCCAAAGGGGATAGGGCTGGGATCTAGTCAGGCCTTAGTCTGGTTGTGGTGTTCTCATAGAATCGCTATAGGTATTGCTTTGTCCCTTTTGGGAGTACGTTTACCTCCTCTTCGGTACAAAATCTGCACGGATTATTAGGACGGAGCCAACAGCCAATTTTGAGAGGTCTCTCAGCTTTGAGAATATAGGATGCATCGGCCCTACTCGGCAAGAAGACAGTCTTCAAAACATATAGGTTGGTTTCACAGCTTTTCAAATTGTTTCCGGCGTGGCAGATGGAGCATCCTGGTACTGTGCGTGATCAGATACACTAAGTGACCAAGTGAAGCTTCTGAAAGTCATCGGTTCTGTTCGACATTGTACCTTCATTAAGTAACATTACGTTTTCTTTTGGTACTAAACTTCTAACACTTATAATGCGGACGACAGGGACGCTGCTGTGCAGGAGTCTGAAATTCAGAGATGCTTGTTGGTGGGATTAAATGACTTGTGTAAACATATGTTCGGATTTCCATTTGGGCTTTTTATTTAAACAAGATTTGTTTGATAGAATTCCAGCTGCCACTGGTCAATCTGAGAACCGACGGTTGTTTTGAGAGGTTGCTTTACTCCATCGACAGTCATCGCTGCAAAGCACGAGCACCGTTTTTTTGAGGTAGGTTTTTGGATAAAACGAATTATAAGTCTATAGCTTCTTATATTCTTTTATGTTTTCACTTACAGCTAAGGCAGGCGTAATCACGTTCCTCGAAAGGCAAGTCGCTGTATGGTCAACCACTTGTCCTTGTTAAGTGAAGATCAAATGTGTCTTAGATTTCAAAGGAAAGGACTGGAGCTACCGAAACTGGTTATTATATTTGTTCTTAGTAGGATCAAGCACCATCAGGACCCACACGTTGTCATGCAGATTGAAAATCAGAATTCTACAGGACGGCCTTCCGGTAAATCGACCAATTCAACACCACTGAAGATGAAGAAGTCTTCAAGAATCTACCGTAAAAAGTCGTTTAGCTTTAACACCCTTTCGGTGCCTAGCTGCCATGCCACGAGAAGGAAGCACGAGGGCTGGGATACTGCCAGGTTGCCCAAGCCTAGACAGGAGAAGTCAAGATGCAGAGGTCGGGTTCAGACAGTGGACCTCCCGGTCAGTAAATTTGCGCTTTAACCACTGAGTCATCTGCCATGCAACAAATTTTGGCACCAAAAAGTGTAGTCTGAAGGTTAATTCTGTTACTCTATGTGACGTTCTAAATCATCCTTTTATAATTCACCAAAACCAGTCTTCCAAGCGTAACAGTGTAGTTTTTTCAGTCTGTAAGTTGGAGGAATATTTGCACCTAATTTAAAAAAGGTTAACTCAGACAAAACCCTAGACTGTATAGCATTCGTGCCGTCGAAGGTGTTTTGGCTGACCGAAAAAGTGTAGGTTAAATGTGAAAGACCGGATGTGCTGTCAAAGATCAAAACACAAAAACTTTTGTGCTTATCACGGCTCATCAGAAGCCGTGCGCTCTATTGATCCGATTGGCGAGGTGTTCTGACCGGAAGAAGTTCGCCTGCCTAGGTACAATATGGTCGCTTATCCTCAAAAGCGACAGACTTTACCAAGTCTGCAGAGTGTTCACGGGAATAATTGCATTACATGGCAAGGGAGAAACAAATAATCATTTCGAGAATAAAATGCGGACAACATACAAACCTGTATCAAGTCCTTTTTGGAGCAGATAACCTAATCGAATAAGCGGCCGACAACTTCAAGTTTATCAAAACCTAGTTATTTCTATAAGGTCACCATCCATAATAACAACCCTTAATGTTTCGCCCTTCCCATTTACATATAGTTTACCATTAGGGGGCGAAATGGCTCAGTGGTTAGAGTGCGAGTTTACCCATCGAAAAATCCCGACCCGACCTCTGCCTCTTGACTTCCTTTGTCTGGGCTTGGCAACCTGGCAGTATCCCAGCCCTCGTGCTTCATTCTGGTGGCATGGCAGTTGGGCACCGAAAGGGTGCTATAGCTGAACGATAGTATACTATTCATCAAAAACAGCTACTCAAGACATTTACAGTTACCCACAACTTAACTCAATTAGTATCGAGTGTAATCAGTAGTATTGTGATTCCTGTTTCTGATGGTAAAGATTTTGTCCTCTTTAGTATCACCAAATTTGATACGGTTTTCCGCAAAATACGGATTAGTCCTCAACGGCAATATCTTGTTTGCAAAGCCGTTTTATCTTCATATGCTTTTCCAGTGTAACATCAAGACCCATATGGTTGAAACATGTTATGGATCAACAACTCCTTTTCAGAGCTATTTCCAGAACACAGGGCATCCAGTACGATAACTGTACGAAAGTTCCGTTTGACACTGAAGAAATGCCAAAATTTATCAGTTTTTTTAATTCTAGTCAGTTCTGTCATTTCGAGAGATTGATGTAAAGCGACAGTGATCCATGGATTCAAGAACCGGATTCATTGGCTTGTTACAAATCCAGAGAAGAATTTTCCTGTCGCAGTATATCATCTAACGCGCCGTCGACCTTGTTGCTCTGAAGGCCGCCAGCCTTCATGCTTCTGCCTAAGTAACTATCCTGTGTAGCTGGTGGTTGACCAGATGGTTGTTGATCTGTTCGCCGAGCTTGGCAAACAGATCAACGACCATCTAATAAAACCACCAGTGAACACACCCGAGCTACCTATACTTCGGTACGTATCCTATGTAGCCTAGAGTCAAACGACATGAACATCTCAAACAAAAGATGCTTCTCAGCTAGGGACAACTCGAATATCCTCAGTGAGTTTGTCGATGAAATACACATCAGAATTGCTAACCACATACTCCAATCACAGATGATATCAGTAGTCCAAATAGGGGACATGTGGTCTTGAGATGTAAACGGCCAAACTTGAGGCACGGAATTCTGGACGGTTACAGCCATCGGTGAATAAGAGTTTGGTGCAAAAACAGCTTGATGGATGGTCAAGACGCGCGTCAGAGTAAAATATAGAGTACAAGAAAGTTCATGTTTCGCCTGCGGTCAAGTGATATCTTACTGATTTCTAAGGTGACTGGGTGGGCGATCACTCATGCACACAGAAGTCCAGACCTGCATAAAGGCAAAATCAACTCCGGTCCTCGTATGCCCCAACAAAGTAGATGTATTACAGACAACCTCCTGGAGGAAACAAACCACTTGTGTTCTGACTTATTTATCTCACGGAGTATTTTTTAAAAGAAATCAGGTGAGCTGTTTTTCTGATCAGTTTGATTGTATAGTATTGAAGAAACAGGGCAGCGTTAATTGGCTAGGTTAGCCGTACCTTCAAACAAGACAGTAACTCGATCAGCTTACTGAAACCAAGCGAAACAATTA
Organism: Opisthorchis felineus; assembly: GCA_004794785.1. NCBI lineage: Eukaryota > Metazoa > Platyhelminthes > Trematoda > Opisthorchiida > Opisthorchiidae > Opisthorchis > Opisthorchis felineus. The sequence goes on along the minus strand of SJOL01003359.1, from coordinate 113,733 downwards.
GGGAATTTTTGATGAAGATTTCATCTCAAAAGTAGAGCCAGTTTGTACTGAAGAAGCGAACAGCACTGTTCAACTGTTTCATCCTTGCTGGGAATCGCCAGCAGCTTACAACTTACGAGACTCCAGAGAGTCTGGAGCCCGAGACCTCCCAGCTACTGCTTTGCACACTTAACCATTGGGCCACAAGCGGCCGGTCAGCAGAGTGATCAGCTCACAATTAGACAGGATATAGCTCCACTCGTCCTCCAATCATAGGATCCGCATCACTTGGATATACTTGTCGACTGGCTCCTCGAATGACGACTTCTCATATGGAAGTGAGATGCCTACCGCTAATGATACCCAATAATGATGGAGCAGCTGTATATTCCACCTCAATTTTTCAGCATAGGAAGGCTCCACTTACAGGACGAAATCTCCATTAAAACCCCCCGAATCTCCTCACAATACCAACACCTATGGACTACAGTGCAATAAGCGTGTAGGTTGGTTTTCTAGTCGTCTTTCACCTAAGAAGACAAAATAATCCTCTGCCGATTGTGGGATAGCTGATTACTGCGAAGCTGATACGTTTGGCGAGGAAATACGTGACTGTGACGTGACACAACCGAAGTTGCATGAAGCTAAGTCTGGTAATGTTAGCTCTTTGTCCTTCACCACTGCGGTTGTTCAGTTTTCCATGACCACACTGCGTGTTGTACGATGCCTGTGGTGATGCGACTGAAACGTGCATCAACACAGCGTTTCTCCAAAAATCACAACTTTGTTCCAGTCACTCTGATATCAGTTTTTGTACAGATAGAAATCGGAATAAATAGTTTCAGGAGACACTGGTGGAACGGAATTTGGCTAAATTACCTTGTAAAATGCGACCACTAGTGGAAAGCACTCACAGGAGTGTTGTTTGTTAAGAAATTTTAGGATATTTTTTGGGTCTAATAAGAAGAACTTAATGTTGTTGCATAAATTTCTGTTCCTGATGCGCTGAGGTCGTCACGCTGTGACTTCCTGATGAGTGACTTTGCAAATGGTTGACTAACCTGAAATGATTTGCCGAAACGCCTCATCCACATTGGTTGCATCCAGGGCCGAGGTTTCCATAAAGAATAGACTCTCCCTTCGAGCAAACTCCTTCGCGTCATCCGTTACGACTGAGCGAAGGTATCGTAGGTCACACTTGTTCCCCACAAGCATCACCAATATGTCACGGTCAGCAAAGCGGCGTATCTCCTCTAGCCACTGAACCACATTTTCAAAGGTTGTTGCATGCGTGATATCGTACACAATTAGTGCTCCAAGAGCTCCTCGATAATACCTGAGTTTTACGGAGAAAAATAAACAAAATAAGGATCTAAAAACTGCCGTTCAAAAAAAGAAATGTGATTGTTCAAACTCAAGGCAAGCAGTGAAATCCGTGAGCGACTCCGATGGATTGAAAAACACCAAGAGGGCTGGTGAAATACACTCATTTGCATACCAATTTGGTTTTGACGAAAGACTCACCTGGGACCCAGCTAAAGGTCTCGTTTTGAAGCCACTAAATGTGGTGCACCAGGCCGCCTCATGTTTCAGTTGGCACGATACTCGAGATATCGCGATATACTGTGTAGACGTATTACACTATTCATAAGGTTGACAGCATACGACCGAAAACATCATAAACGAGAGATTCAGCTGGGCTCCAGATGGGACTCACATCAAAACCAAATTGGTATGCAAATTAGCGTATTTTGCTAATTTCATAAAATTTGGGTTCAAGTAGAACATAAGGTTGACGGAAACTCGAGAACTCCACCTACATGATGAGCCCCAAGAAGGATGAAAACGGTCATGGACTGTCGAAGAGTTTTCAGCAACCTTGTGAGTAGTGTAATAAGAGGTTTTACTGCGTTCGCCTTGTAGTGAAAATAACTGGTTTTGGAGGTCTTTGAACTAGTAGGGAAACCGCTCGTTTTTTCCTTCAATTAGCTTTGATATTGGAGTTAAATCGACCCGCCTACGCAGCTAAACGTTAGTTTTTACTGCCTAATGGTTCCTCGAGCAAGTGGAACCCACATTCCTTTTTCGAAGGATTACACCTCGAGTGAAATGTGTGAAAATGATCTTGCAAAGGAAGAAACGGTGAATACGGCAATTATCCAGTTGGCTATTAAATAGGTAATTGTTTTTTTCTTCAATGGGCTTGGCAATTAACTCCGTCGTTTTGTCAAAAATTCACACCGTAACATTAGTTCACAAATGATTGTCTGCCAGATCAGCGATAAAACATTTATCAAGCTTCCGGGAATAGATCGTCTGGGATCTGAACGGCAACCAGTAAGGGCGATCGAGTTATCAGTATTCTGAAATCACCCAAACTTGATGTAACGAGAAAAGCCTCTCTGTTTGTTCAGAGAGGGAAAGCAGACCAGGCTCGCGAACAGTGTTTCATGGGGCATCCACAAAGTACGCACCGAACCATCCACCACACTTTAGCGAACTACACTCATTTGCAAACAAATTTGGTTTTGCGGGAGACCCACCTGGAACCCAGCTGAATCTCTCGTTTGTGCTGTTTCCAGGCAACTGAATGTGCTGCATCAGGCCGCCTCATGTTCCAGCTGCTACGATATTCGAGATATCGCGATGCATGTAATTTTACGCAATGTACTACTCATAAGGTTGCTGGAAACTCTTCGACAACCCACGACCGGTTTCGCCCTTCTTGGGGCTCATCAGGTGGGCGCCCCGAGTTCCCTTATGTTCTATTTGAAACCAAATTGCACGGAATTAGCGAAATACACTCGTTTTCAAACATTGCAAACATCCACCACACTGTTGTAGAGTTAGTTGTGATGTGTCTGGATTACTGGGCTTTGGCGCTTTGATATATGGGCATTTTTAGGCCTTCCAACGAAGTTACTATTCTATATTTGGAAGTAATATTTAAATAAGTGTCCTTAAATTCACCCTCAAAGTGTTCTGATTGTGCGCTTTTTCATGAGTTATAAAATGGAGGAGAAACTGCTTGGGAAGGGATGGGTAAAACTGTCAGTGTTTAGAGTCTCGGCAACCACAATTAGCAGAATTTTCGAATAAATTCTTTCTAGGAAATTTCTATGCAAATTCCGTTGGGGGTATTTTGTTCTGTCTAAATGCATGTGAATGGTTGGTATGAGGAGAAAATTTATCAAACTAGTCGATGCATATTTGGAAGAAAACAGTCCTTTTATGCGAGGTCTACTGGGACGCTGGCGCAGACGTAACTCCGATGGGATAACATCGGCGGATGAAAGTCAGCGTGGAACAGCAGCACCAACGATTTGGTCATCATCAAGATTTTGGCGTCCTCGGCCAATACAAACGGTTCAACAAGAAACACTTTTTAAGGCAAAATGTCGTCTAGACGATCATATATTGCTGTCCCGGAAGATGTTGTTCAAATTTTGTACTCAACTGATGTTATAACTTGGTGTTTGGTGGTAACATCTGGCCAGATATGATGCGATTTCACCAAGTTTCATCAGTATTATTGATGTGGAAACAAGCACTTGCTGATGAAAATATTCTAGCTTTGATAACAGTTAAGCGATACAAAAGCGAGTGGTGTTTTGGAGTGAACTGAATGAACGCGCTTCCTAATGGCACAATTGATCTATTGTCGTTTGCTTCGATGGTGTATAGACCAGTAGAGTTTAGTGGTATTTCAACGATAAGAAGAAAGTATGTAAGTGGATTTGTAAAAGTACCAGAAGGGTTGCCATGGTAACGTAGAAAACGCAGATGAACTGGGTTGTTGCAAACCCAATTCTCGAGTACTAATGCGAAAGATGCTTGTCACCAGTGATGACGTAAGCACGTAAAGTCTACTCTTGAAAACAGTGAGTCAAAGAATTGGAGAGGGGGGTGTTCCGAGACTGATGCAAACGTACTGAAATGAGTGCTTTCAATAGTCTTGTCTGCTAACCTGGTGGGCTTTCTTCAGATGGGACTTCGGGGAAAGTGTTCTGCGAAACCCGTGGAATTAGACAGTAAGAGTGGTTTGCACATTTTTGATCTGGTCTGCAAGTATCGGAATGCCTTTGCGTTTTCGGTATTGTCCTGAGGATAGAACCGGTGTCTACTGTCTCTAAGTGGAATAGAATTCTGATACTCCTTACCAACTTTATCGCTGGTCTTTGGAAAAGGGCAAATGTTGCTTGGTCATCCATTGGCCTGGGCTTCCAAGCTTGGATCACATAATTGAGGTGAGGATGAATGTATTCCGGTTAGAAGGCAGTGAAGTTGCCGGCCCACATTCCCGAATTTCTGTCAGCTTCCTCATCATTGTAGCGGAGACAACATGTATGAATGACAAAGTCTTGTTCTAGGGGAACACGTAGAACTTGTCCTACCGGGGTGGTGACATGGTGACATAACTAGGGAACTTTAAATTTAGGCAATTTAAAGGTGACTAATTATGTACACTATCAACATCCACCTGAGGAAACTGGGTATCTTTCCAGGATGACCTAGGATGGCATTTTATGCCATCGGCAGGTGGCTAATAAAGATTACAAAAACAGTATGACCTTGGACCGATATTGTGTGGCAAGTCTACTTTAGATGTACTTTTTACATATACACATACTTTATGTAGCCTTTTGGACTCAGAAATATTGAATTCTTTACACTACATGTTTGCTATTCATGTCGGCGCTGGATCACCTAAACCGTATATCTGAATTTCCAATGGGCGAATGATTTTTATAAGTTCGACCCTTGTTCCGACATCCACAGATCTGGTTCCTCTTTACCTGCAGTTTTGATGTGTACGGACAGCGAGATACTGAGGAACTGGAAGTGCACGTTTTCGGAGATGAGTCCTATTTACTTCGACTGTTAGTGATTTGATGGTTTTGGATAATGCTGGTAAGAGTCGGCTGTTTACTGTGTGTTTTGTACATTGGGTTGAATAAGCTTATGATGAATCAGAGACAGAAACGTTTTGCTGCCTGAAAGTCTGGGGCTCTATTGCAGGCTCTGTAATCATGTCAGGTCCATTTGATCAAGTTATGTGTGAAGTTTTGTTTCCCGATGGTCGCAGGTTGTTGGCAGGCACACACACAGGGTCTTGTAGTTCTGGCACAACTGATGCAGGTGTCAGTATCCACAGTGGTTAGACTGTTAGTTTACGCACCGATGCAAAAGGTTTGATTCTCAAGTCTGTCAGCGCCCACTGGACAGCGAATAAGAAAGGTGTTATCAAGTGTTGACCAATAACAGATTGATATTTTTACCCATGTATGAAGCAAAAGGGATGAAGGATATTGGTTTAAGTTGTCACTTCAACGTTGCAGCATTCACCATTCCAAATGACATCAGTTTGAATGAATTCATTTCTGTGAACAAGGAGCACTTAGTAGATCAAGTGGTAACAAACTCATGAATCCTGCAAAAATGATCCAAATTATACTAGCTGACACTGAGAATCTACCTCAACCGTCTCAGGTGATTTAATGCCGTAACTTTCCTCAAGAAAACACAAGAAGCAACGCCTCCACTGGCTGAGGTACTCCTATAGGCTAGGGGCTTGTACGTTGCAAACTTTCAAGTGGGGTTAGTGAGCCTTAAACACCTTCAGCAGTTGGTCCAACTTCACTGGTTGATTTCAAAGAAATTTCTTCCGTGGGCACAGCTAGTGAACCAAATAGCCGCATTGGTAGGCTCTTTTTGGCTGGATACGACGTATCTTAGCCGATAATTCAGCCTTAATTAAGCACATGGTCTCGTCACTCGAAGCACTTCCCAGTTGAAATACAAAATACAGGTGAAGATTCTGTAATGCGACGCTAGGAAACTCAATGATTGTAGAGTTGTGAATGACCCTAATTGAATTTGTTGCTTTGTAAGAATGTATCTCTGTGATAGCTTATGACTTCACGTTGTTCCTGTTCAGGGACCATGTCCCAAACTCACGAAAACCTTTGGAAAACAATGAACACAAATGGAAGAAAGCATGCAGAAAGCGTGATTGGATTCTCATCAGTGCGAGGAGGTACACTTATCGAGAAGGCATTTTGGAATCCGTTGGAATAGTTCCTTCTGGGGCCCGTGACTCAGAGATTCGTTATTTTTTTCTGATAGCCTGACAGACAATTCCCTGCAGTAGTTGAATGGCATTAAAGATTCCCCACAAAGTAACTGTGTTTAAATTCTGACGAAAAATCGATGCCTTCGTCCTATACTGTACTCTGTCTCTTTATCTTCAGCAAGTTGTGCCATTTGATGCCAGTTGGAATTGCGCGGGAGAAACAGTCCAAGTATGTCTGAACACCATGTTCTTCAAGAAAGGACATTTCCAACTTGCTGGAAGCATTGAACGATCTTATGGCTGCTGTGTCACAGTAAAGGCCTTGGCGGTTTTCACTGGTCTGATGAAAGATATTCGCCTATTGTATGTAGTAGTCATCAGGTGAGCTTAGACAGATCAAGTGTTCGAAAATTTCAACTATAAGGCCTACGCGTCCACCGATCGGTGCACTTCACTTCAGGCTATCTCTAAAGACCCCTCCATTCAGTAGTGAAATACTCCAGTATACAAGGATACAAAGACAAACACATCGGGCCTCGAAGAATACTCTTAGTGACGTCAAACCTCGATTTGATTAATTGTACTGAAAACTTAGCTATCCATGTTTCCCCAACTTTTTGCTTATTTCCAACTCTAAAAGTATGCTGACTGCACGAATCCTCTTCACGCTACCACAACGAATTTTGTAGTGAAGAAAACAGTGACAAATTTGCGAAAGAGCTTCTTAAATTTGAAAACCTTAAGCCCCGAGCAAAATAAATACAGAACACCTAAGGCCTAAGGCCTTTGGAATAGGACTGGTAGTTGATATTTCCGCATAGTAAATCAGACCCAATGACCAATAATGAGGGGAAAGTTTGTGGTATTCACCTATCTCGGCCCTCCTGAACTAAGGCCTTCCATTTCGACAAATACACTCATTTTCAAATCAATTTGGCTTTCACTCAAATGAACAGCTCGCTTATGATAACTTTCAACTGAATGTGCTGCACAAGGGCCGCCCCATGTTTCATTTGGTGCGATATTCTGTCCAATTTGGGCTCAAGTAGAACATGAGGTTGGCGGAAACTCGGGGACTGTGTTCACTAGATGAGCTCCAAGAAGGGCGAAGCTGGTTGTGGGCTTTCAAGGAGTTTTCCGCAAACTTTTGAGAAGTTTCCTTTATGTAAACACAGTGTATTTCGATGGGGGCACATTGATGCCCCCAGTAATAAAGGGGACGCCATAAGCTGTTTTTCGACAATCGCAAGCTCGACTAGTTAAGGATTTATTATCAGGTCATATCGCTCAATCTATTTATTCATTGATGTTTACGGACGTACACCGTGGAATCGAGGGGTTTAGCAACTAATAAACAAGTCAGCTTTTGAGTAACATAAGTTGTTCAGACTGTAGTGAGTCCAAACTTGCGTGTGGCTAGACGAACCTTAGTTCCCTGGAGTAGACTTTGATAGTCTGTTATATGATTAGAACCATCAAAATTAGGTATGAGCGAATGCCTCATCAGAGACAGGTTTGGCTCAGTAGTGAAATTCGTTCGAATCTCTACGTAAGGTTTTATAATAACGCTGGCGAACAGGTAATCGTTTAGTCGGTAAAGTAGTTATCTGATAAAACACTGATAAGAAGAGCAGCCCTGATAATGGTTAGTGAGTTTCCGCCATGACGATTAATTCTCCTGAAAAACCAGCCCTGCAACAAGTTGAAGAACAGACCCGTTCCGCTCAAATGTGTGTAGACTTACGCGGACGTAATTGCACGAAATCTTTCCTGGCCAGCGGTGTCCCACACTTGTGTCTTGACCACCTTGTCTTGTACATAGACATGTCTAGAATGGTAAAGTCTCAGTTAGGCTGGGGGAAGCTTACCACTTTGATGCGAATTCCACTCCGATAGTGCTGCCTGTATCGGGGTAGAATTCATTCTTTACGAAGCGTGTAAGTAGATTTGATTTTCCAACTCCCGTATCTCCGACCAGCACAACTAGCGTGGAAATTGTGTTCTACCAAAAAAAAACTCACGACGTACTTTTAAACAGGTAGTCATACTTGTCCTCATTTGCTTGGTTTTCAAACATACGTCCTAGTTGATGTGGTTGTCAAAGGTCCAGTGTATCGCTCCGTTTCTGACAGCCACAGATGCTGACGCAACGACAAAGTGAAGGGATTTTAAAAAGAGTTTCAATGTGACAATATCCATCATATGTTATGAGTTTCTCTAACCAGAACTGTTAAGATAAGGAGCCCATTCAATTCAATTCAAACTGTGTGGCTTGAGTGCAAACGCAGCTTGAAAATGGCACGTTACCCAGGAAGTCCAACAAGAACTATATCGGATAGCCTAATTAGGACACCATGAGACCGATTTCCTGCTTTCATTTGTGATTTTAAAAATGATTTGAATGGGTGATGCGCACACTGATTAAAAAGAGTGACCAATCTACCAAAGTTCTGCAGCTTTTTCAGAAATCAATATTTTAAACATTTCCGTATACAAACAACTCTTGGACTGTTGGTTGTGTCCGTTATTCAGAGTGTCAATATGCTGGTTTCAGTCGCCAATAAAACTTAAGCTTCATTGAACGAATGCTTGAGAAGTGTTTTGGTTTACTCACTACGTTTTGTGATCGATCGTTTTGTTGTCACTCGACAAAACTTGATTGACACTCTGTTGTTGGTTGGCAAAACCTTGGCGGTTCCGAAGTCGATCTAGGATCCAGCTGAACTGAAGCGAACAGTTGTGCGAACAGTTGAGTTTGCTAAATAAATTAGCTACTGATGGTTTTGCAGACTGCGTTGTTTCACTGTATAGGTTTCGGATGCTGTAAAGCCGCATGAAGCATCTACTGGGACTTCAGGAAGGCTTATTTTAATCGCGGTTCCGTACCAAAGTACCGGTTACCGCTTTTAGTGGACAGTGAAATTAGTACGCAGTGGAATATACTCATTTGTGCGCCAGCTTGGTTTTAACAGGAGACTCCACCGAATTGGTGTGCAAACGAGTGTATTTCGCGAGTTCCGTACAATTATGGTCCAAGTAGAACATGAGGTTGACGGGGACTTGGGAACTGCGCCTACCTGATAAGCCCCAACAGAGGCGAAGCCGGTCGTGTGTAACATGTAACGGTTTAGCTGTACCACTCTTTCGGTGAACAGCTGCTATGCCACCTGAAGGAAGCACGGGGACTGAGATACTACCAGGTTTCTCAAGCCTAGACTGGAGCAGTCAAGATGCAGAGGTCGGGTTTGAACCACGGACTTCCGGTTAGTAAGTTCGCGCTTTAGCCACTGAGCCACCTCGAGTCATTCGTTAGCTTTTGAAGAGGTTTCAGCAACCTTACGAGTAGTTTCCTTCGGGGAAAACAGTGTTTTGATATCATATAGCAAAGCTCCTATTATACTAGCCTTTTCTGTCCATTTGCAACACAAGTGTGGTTCGAATACAGTGCAGTGTACCGTCACTGAGATTTTCCGTCGGCCCATCCTACTGTTGGGTCAGACTGGGCTTTTCGTGGATAACACATACTGTTGAAACCTCCCTTGTCTATTCCCCGAAACTACCTCACCAAAAGAAATTCTTGCAATGAGACGGCGGCCGCTTGGCAGGATAAAGAATCGAGTACTGAAAGCGCGATGCCGCTCTCCAAAAATACTGTTTATGTTTAGTCTGTGATCAGATGCGAATGAGGAGTAATTGTTGGTGAAGCCATACTTTTGAATCCCTATCTTTTGAATATAATATAGCATAATATGTAGTATAATAATATAGTATAATATTCTAAAACGTTAGCTGACCAAAACAAGCCTGTTAGACCGGACGGAAACTCAGCTAAACTGGAATGGCTGTTGATTGCTGTGCGCCGGCATAGGAGGTCAGACTCACGGAGAATCGCGTGGTTTAAGATGAATCAGCGGAACATACTGCTAAAGCTACAAAGATTTTCGTAGCGATTAAGGTGCTCATTTTTCACCGCAGCTGGAACGCGCAACAACAGTTTACCTCTCTGAAAAGATGACTACCCAATCGGTCCCAAACATTTTCCAGTTGATTGATGTGCTATGATGGTTCTCACTAGTGGACACAAGAGCAAACATTAGGACTGCTCGGTAATTCATACTGACATGGAAGCTTCCCGATGGTTCTTGCTTGCTTCGGAACAGTTAGTTTGGCATATGGATGACAGTGATCCAGGTTGACAATATGCAAGCACACTTGTCTGTACAGCCAGGACATGGCTCAGCATCGTTTCCACTGTGACGTTGCTGACATACAATTCACTGCCGCTGATTGGCCAGCCCATTTGGTTGTTGGTAGTGACCGAGAAATGGGTGTCATGTGCACGGGTAACGACAGCTTCCTAATCCCACACAGTTTAGTTCACCCATGTCGTACCATTCCGTTCATTGCGGTGAACTCACCAGTTCTGAGGCTGAGTAGCATAGTATGGTTGCCACAAACCGGTGCATCCAATGAATACCGTAACCCTAACTAGAGTTGTGAAATAATACCGTCAGTTGCGTAAGATTACTGAGTTGGAAGATGTTTCGGGAAATTGTTGGAAGTGACCAATTAGTCTGGTGCTAAGCAAGTGAACTGGGCGCGAATTTACTGCCTGGAAGGTTTGTAATTCGAACCCGACCACTGCATCACGACTTCCCCTGTCTGGACTTGGGCAACCTGGCAATATCCCAGCCCTCGTGCTTCCTTCGGGTGGCATGGCATCTAGGCACCGAAAGGGTGTTACAGCTGAACGAAGCAAGTGACCACCACAAACGCATGAACAGCCTTCCTCCTGTCCTGGCGCAATGATTCTGCAGAGTCTACACCAAAGGTGCGGAGGAAGCACTGGACTCAAGTTTCTCCCTTATTAGAGCTCACAAGCAGTGCATGTCCTTGACCCTGCCGGGGTTTCAACTCCAGACAACTGACATACGAGGCGAGCGTGTTGTCTCTGCTCCAAAAGAACACGCTGAAAGCACTTAAATTATCACGTCTGATCAAGCGAACGTGTTCACGCTTGAACGATGTGATTGGTTTGCCCCCAAACGATGACCCAGTGAATTTCTTGGTTGTTGTCGACCGCAAATTAAGTTGAATCGCGCGTTTATGATGTTCTTTAACAGATTGTGCTATACAAGTGCCGCTTCAAGTTTCAGTTACAGACAGATATCTGAAATAGCTCTGAATGGTATAAATAAGAAAAAATTATAAACCAACATGCGGCTTAGCGTAGGAGAGCCACTACACAAACGAATAGGCTGCAAGTTGGCAGAAGCAGTTCGTGGTTAGCCTTTGACCGGTTTGCAGTCTTTCCTAGTCTGTTTCCCATATCCAGTTTTGTACTCACAATGCACCACAATGAGTCTGCTTTGAAAAACGCGCAAGCGCTGCATGCAGCTAACAGAGAGGTTGAAGTGAAATTCAATTTAAAAAAAACGAATTAACCTGCCGTCGGGGAATGGTTTGAGAGTTTTACTACCAGGCAGTTTAAGTCTATGTTTATTTTGACTGCCAAAATGGTTTCTTATTTTTACTCTCCCTCAGCGCATGGTCTCCTTTTTTCACTGATCCAAGCCCTGATGTGTTGGAATGTAAAACTGTAGACACAGCGTCAATACGTCTGGACCATTTGTCGAAGTGGGTTAACACAATGAGTGAGTAATATTCATCAACCGTCAAGTCAGAATAATGGAAATTTGCCAAAGCCGGTTATGCGGAACATGCCTTTGCCTCTGCTTTTACGAAAGTTATGTATGTCTTATAGGAGGTACAACAAGCCAATACCACTTAGCCAAGCAAGCCAAACTGAAAGACCGTTGAAAATTGATACAGACATTCCATTGACACACGGTATACAAGAGCTCTCCAGGAGTGGCCTATGGATTTGCTGTTGTAAGTAGTAGGTGATAAGTGGTGAAAATTCCAAATTTCACTTTATCAGCAAGAACATCACCACACAAGTATGCTTGGTGATACAGTAGGATATCAGTATTTATATTGGCCTGGGTTATATCGTCTCACTGGGACAACGGACGTGGGTGGGTATCCATGATGCGGCATCTGGGAGAAACTGTTGTGCCTATTCTCGCCGTACCATTCTATCAGTCATTTAGTGATAAAAAGGACAGACAGTACCGAGTAAAGGCTGGACAGTTTGTGTATGCTAGAAGGTGAGAGTCCTCTGTCGGGAAGGAGAGGACAGGAAGCCAGTCTGGAGATGAAACTATCACAACTGTAACAAAGATATATTCCGCATTTCCTAATATTTACGCAAATGAGCTCGAGACGGCTGAGTGGACTTACGGACCGGAGAGTCCGCAGTTCGATCCCAACTCTGGTACCTCTTTCCCAAGAAAGAGCAAACCGACAGTATCTCACCCCTCGTGCTTCCTTCGGGTAGCATGGAACATAGGTACTGAAAAGCTATTACAACTGGACGACTATTGTCCTCCTATTTTTTTCCATGGTTTACGCAATTTTCGGTGACCCAGATGGAGAAGATATTAAATGTGAAGTAAACTCACTAATTACATTTTTACTAAAGCTAGAGAGTAGATACTGAATAAATGGATTTACGCAGAGCAGCGATGTCTTGTCGTTACACCTGTGGGTTTCCGCTAAACGGATTGTTTGCCTCGCCTGAGTAAATCGGGCATGCTCAAGATACCACTAGGTAACATACTGAGAAGCCCCTGATGCTCACGCCAGAAAAAACCGAATACAATACTCCCTTTTAGACGAAGGTCAAAAGGTCACTTCAGACTAAAGCGATTCAAAATTGGGACTGCTTGAGACAATCTTGTCCTTTGGACACTAATTCAAAGCGAAAATCGATCGGTCCTCCCTCACTCCGGTTTGCGTTATGGCAGTGTAAAATGTCATAGCTCGTCGCGTCTTACCTAATTCCAACTAAAACCGATGGCTTCTGAAGAATACGATGACATGAACTGGTTTCCCAGCTGTATATCAGGTTGTAAACTGTGTGCAACTTCAGTGAATGCCACTTGATTTCTACTAGGATCAGTGGATATCGTGAGTACGAGCGTAAGAATTGCAGCCATTGTAGGAAATCATTACACGTGGAACAATGGTACTAAACTTACCTTGAGATGCTTTATTATGAATCAGTGAGTGACTGGATAGTAGTTGGAGCATAGTATAATAAGCCGATCGAACGACGCACGCTTTCGGCTCAGTGACAATCGGCCAATCACGGACCGATTCCACTTGTTCAATGGTTTTGACGTCAAATTTATTACTACTGATAATCGATGAGTAGGCACAAGAAAACGTGAAACCTGCGATAAATAGCATCACAGGGCTACTTTGGTACTTTTGTTCCCTCCTGTTGGACTGCCGAAAATAGTGGAGAGAGGTATTCTGCTGTATCCAACTTTATATTGAATACATATGAGTACCACACATGCATAGCAGTGGTATGACGGACGACGCACTCAATTTTCCCTCATGAGTTTGGCGAGGGAGCCATTATCAGGCAATTCGTTGTCATTGAATAGCACGATAACAGCTGTAATCAGATCGTTCAGCTAAGTGAACCGGATGGGCTGGATGCGGTGCATGGATCTTTTTACTTCATTACCTGACCACATCATTAAATCAGGAAATCAAAAGGTTTAGCGTCTTTCTGTTTCACATCGTTTCTTCAAAGTTAAACACCGAAAATTCGCCGGATTCCAACAGAGGCTTCCGGAGTGATTCGGATTATCGAAGGACAGACAGACTCAAAGAGAATAAATAAATTTACAGTGTCGCAGGTTGGGCTCTCTCCTGTCAGTTAAATCAAATGCATTATTACCAAGAACAATCAGATAAATAAGTGACCATCAATGGGAAGTTAAACACAGTTTAAAGATTTACATATGCTGCGCTCGCTTGTTAACAATAATTGGTTAGATTACGATGCAGAAGCTGACTTGACAAGCAAATATCAATACTAAACACCTGATATAACAAATGCCTAACCAATGGCATGCTGTCTTCAGTTATTTACACCGGTATTTTGCTTGAATTCGAGTGACTTCGATGAAACTCACTTCGGCGACAGAAGTCTCACAGAATCAGACCCGTTTTTTAACCTTTCTGGCTTTTCCGCCAAAACATGAGCCTTCTGAAACCAGTTTTAGATTTTAGAGTCTCAAAAAAACTCTATTATCTCCATAAACGAAAGTACTCACAAGGTTGCTGAAAACTCTTCTTTGAAGAAAATCATAGACGAGAGATTCAGTTGAGTCTCCCGTGAAAACCGAATTGATTTGAAAATGAGTGTCCTTGTCGGAACTCCATCATCTCTTTTTTTAAGGATATTGGGGACCTCATAGCCGGTAGATGAATTTATTGCGGAAAATACATTGGCGTATAGTATGATTCTTTAATTTTGGTAACTCTGAATCCCGAGGAGTATCTTCGTAATACTGAAACCCCACACGAAGGCTGAGGTAGACTAATCCAAATCCGGATAACCATAAAGTGAGTTTTTGATGCAAACGGAGGGGATGTTCACTGAAGAGTGGTTGCGGCAAGGCAGATAGCAGTCGTTCTGTCATGTTGAATATGCTAAGCCAGAGTACAGTGGTTTCTCGCTCATTCCGAACTGCAGTCGAGAAGAAAGTTAGACAACCATGGATTTGCCTGAAAGCTGTAAGGACTAGTGTTGAAGGTCTGGACTCGGTGGCGCTAACCTCTTCCTGGATAAGGTTCATACAGACTCCTTTCTCTGAATAACCCAAAGTAATGGAGGGGAGTAATGGGTGTCACCTTTTCAAAGTGAGTTGATAAAATAAATCCTCGTGGTTGTGCTGCCGGTTAGAATATTTCTACGGGCATTTCACCATACCTGGCCTTCACGCCAAATCAAGCTCTTAGCTCGGTGCCACATCATTACTCTTCTCATACCGTCAAGTAGGTTTGGTGTAAATGTGGACTCTCAAACTGTGGCCGGTGGCCGAATCAGGCTGGTGGTTCTAAAGTAGCCGTTTACTCTTTTCCTTCAAGGAATACGCAGCCTACCACATAACTATAATGATCGACCAGTAGGTGAATGTCAAAAAAACCACCGTCGGTTAGTTAAGTAGGCAGTTCGATTGGCCCAGGGTTACCAGAGAGCTCGCTAGTGAACAACAATGTCAGGCAGCTTCGTGCGAACGATTCACATTGCTCGTGTTTGTATTTATGCCAAGTAGTTTTTGTCAAAGGACTGAGATGTTTGCGGGACAAGCGAATCAGGTTGAATGGCATGCATTGGCATTGTGCCAGAACTAAAGTTATTTACGATTTACAAAGCGTTTGCATTTCACGATACCTGAGACATTACAATGTGGTTGTGGAACCTCTGAAGAATTTTCCACGAATAATTTTTCAAAACATTAGATATCTCACTGTTTGCGCGTTGTTCAAACGAAAATATTTGGTTACTGGTGACCACGTCATCAGGTGGCGTAACTTTGATTATGACGTGAGGAAATTACTTTAGTACAAAGTTTAGTCTTGCTGTACACACTGTTGCCGGGATATCAAGAGGCCAGTGCTGAAGTTGTATCCAGATTTCATCGCTTGGGTATAACAATTTCAGTGTGATGCCTTGACGCATGATTGGGGGCTGATCTACAAGAGTGATCGAAAAATCTTGATCACGACTCCGACTCCTACGTTAGAAAAATATCTGGACTCAGCCAAAAACCGATACAACACTGTTGGGGCTGTGCAGAGGCTTATAAGACTGCAGAATTTGCTAAAAGCACCTTTACGGTGTCTGAATGTTGTAGGCCAAACGTGAAAACCAAAATTCTCCAAACACAAGAAGGACTGTGTACACGAGAGTGATGTGGATGTGAATCAGCATGTCTTTGTTTCGTTGCGAGGACAGTCGTTCATCTTAGTGAGTTCTTTTAGTTCCCTTACGATCCGTCTAAAGTGCTTCTTGAACGAACCGCTTGTTGGTTCCGTTTCTTGCCTGGGCAAACCTCATTTAAGTGGCTTAGCACTGACTGGGGTTTGCCATGAATTTATAGGCTTCGAAATGAATTTGCTAAGCGCCTATGCCTATACGCGCCTACTGACGTAGGCGTACAGACACTAATTCGTAGAACAAACACCACAATTTGATAGAGTGAAGCCTTGCCTTTGAGAACTCGATCAAAAGGCAGACGCGTTAGGATGCTTCCCATGAATTGAGGTGCTTCAATAAAGACCCCAGCAGCGCGTATTCTGTGAAGAAGGACCTATTTGTTCTCAATATTGCTACGGAAAAATGAGGAACGATATTGTAACTTGAAGAGACCAGCGAAAAATGGTCGTGTACGATGTTGGTGGCCATACTGTCACCCGTGCGCCACCTTGGTCCGACTCGTGGAGCCGTGTCAAAATAGTAGACCGGCCAGCGATTGAAAAAGTTTGGAAACCCGTGGCACAGGTTAATCGGAATTTCAAATTCGACTGGCGGGTAAATTTCGTCACACGATCTGCCGTATATCTGTGTTTAGTCTGACTGCAATTCTCGCCAGTGTTATCCGAAACTATGCGTCAGACGACCTTTTCCTGTCCACTGGTTGATGCATTCGATAAAATATGTCATTCGAATGCATATTTCAGACTTTACTGTCATAAACACCCATGACATGAGTCAGACTAGACATGCGCCAATTAAACGTTTGATCCTTTCTTGTCAACTCGTATAGTCCCAGTAAAGAGGGCAATATTCGATGGCTGATCACAATGGGTGCGAACAAAGAAACGTACACACAGCTATGCGTAGCTGGCTTTCTACCATGAGCTGAGCTGTAGTCGTCTTCCTCATGTCATTTGTCTTCAATAAATCCACCACTCCTCACCGTTTTTTTGAAATTCTGAGCCGTATTCACTCTGTTTCAGTGTGAGCGCTTAAGGTGTTCATGACTCAACCGTTCAGCTTATTAGTACAGCCTCCCTTTCTGCAAAACGCCGACATGTTCACCTGAGGTTACATCGTTTATGTGGCTCCTGATTAGCACTCTTCAGATTTCTCCCATTTTGTCGGTTGCGGAATTAATGTTCTATGCAGAAAAACCGGTTAGGTTGTTGCAAATGGTAACGGAAAATTACATAGTAAATTAAAACAGATTCAGAAAAACTTTAGAGCATAATTGACAGTTTGTGCACTCTTGGAGTTTTTTAAATATGCCAAAAAAGTAATACAGTTTTATGTAAATGTTTAATTTATGCTTTCAACGAATTTCGAGAAACAGTCGGTGGGCATCTCGAGATCAACTTTTCTACTCCTGCTTACTGAAGCACTTCTGACACAAGTCTGTTGAATTCATTTAATGGTTACTGGTAAGTTAATCGGCATGCGTGCTCTCTTATGAGGTTCCGAGTATGACATAGTGAGATCTACCCTTACTTTTAAAGTTGCTTGCTTTGTCATCCCCAGTTAGCAGCTGTTATGGTTCTGAATAAGGTGAGTAAGTGAGAACTACAACAATTTGTATGCTGAAATGACCAAACCGCCTAGGCAGTAATCCTTTTAAACTGCAACGAATTGACTGCTGGTTGATCAGATGGTAGTCGATCTGTTCGCCGAGCTTGGCACTTGGTTTGCAAACTGTTTATCCTACCTGTGTTGGGACTTTTACTACCTTATATATAAATCGCTGATAGATACCGTAGTCACTTGTTCCCAACAACTTGTCAAGATAATCGGTGACTCGTGTGCTTTCTTTTACTAACAATTGTCCATGAACCTGTCGTATTTTTGATGCAGCTGGCGTTTGAAAAAAACTTACACAAGAAATATTTTGCTCAGAACATCCAAGGAAAGCACAACAACAAGGTTTTCAGGGTGAAAGATGACCAAGTCTCTTGTTCTGCTAAAGAGGGTCGCGGTAGTTATTCACAAGTCAAAACACAACAACAGGCTGCGTAAGATTGCGAGGCTATGAACGGGTTTTTGGTCTTCAAGAACGTTGAATCCCGCCACCTCACCTGTGTGCCTAGGTTAGTAGAAGCCATATATATATAGGACAGCCGTGACAACCTTTCGGTTCCTAGCTGTGGCGCTACGCGAAGGAAGCACGAGGGTTAAGCTACTGCCAGACTACCCAAGCCTAGACAGTAGCAGTCAAGATGCCGGGATTGGGTTCGAACCAACGACCTACCGGTTAGTACGTTTGCACATCAACCACTGAGTTATCTCGAACTAGCTAAGACAAGCAAATCAAGTACATGGAATACTGTCAAGCCACTTTCACAAGACACTTCATTCGATTAGGTTATCAAATAGAGTAGAGCGCCTATGCCCGCGTAAATGTGTAACTTTCCAAGTCATCATCAATGAAAGCTACACCCGTGTTGAACAGTGATACTCCATTAGCCTACACCTAACTGTATATTTGCTTTTGACAACAAAGTAAGCGGAGTAATACATGGAAACGTCAATACACTTAAGGTCATGACATCTGTGACAGTGCACGTATTCGACTGCGCAGTTACTAGCCAGAATTATTCAAAACATAAACAAAGGAAAATGTATTAAATCCAACATTGTTTGCTAGCTGTCAGCCAAATACCTTATACGGACATGCGAGTAGACTTTCTGTGCATGTATGAGGGTTTGATAGGGGCACAGCTACTTGAAGCCAAATATACTCCGGTCATGACCTACATTTGCGCGAAAATTTCGTGGGCGACCCTGGGTCATTTGTTTGCTTTTATCCATCGTATTCAGGTCAAGTACATTGTGCGCAGTGTAACATTTGGTTGGGTTGACTACTGGTGGAATAACACAACCTCACGAGCGGAGTTTACGAATAACGGAATGTTTAGAATCTGTCTGACCGGCCTATCGATAGGGGCAAAAAAATCAATATCATAAAGGACAGGAGATGCAGGATTTGACTGGTAACTATCAGCGCGCGGTTTGTTTGACAATCATATCCGTTTTGATCGAAGCTGAGGTCAGCTGGTCACACTTTTGGTTGGTGATTTTATGCCCTGACCCCACAGCGGATGTGGAGTGACCGGCGTTTCGGTTGACGCTGGATTTTCCAAAGTTTGTGCAAGGCACCATTCTGTGTGGGTTTTCAGGCTTTTGTGAGCCTGTGCTTGGCAATTTTGCGTGGGTTTGGAGCGTATTCCGCACTTTGATTTGCCCGCTCGCCTCTCTTGTATAGGTAGACCTCAATCCCCACAACATTCTGTACAGGTGGTCAGTCTGGTCATCAGGGCTAGCGGGATTTTTTGACGGTAGCTCAAGTGCCTGTGTGTTGTTGAACTCCGGTGAAACCGTACAAATTTGCTCAACAGTTTGAGCGCGCTATGGGGTGTGAATAGGAGGAAGGTGGTTCCGGTGGATTTTGCATTTTGTCTCCCTTCAGTCTGATATAGCACCTTGTCAATGAAGTATAGTGGATAGTTGTTCCGCTGCTGAGCATCAATGATACTACTAACCTCGGTGATTTCGGAGCTTTTGTCAGAACATATCATTTTAGCCCTGATTCTCGGTGCATTTTCAATGGTTCGGTACAAAGAATGGTATGAAAACCAATCCAGATATAGACCGGAACGAGTCACTTTAGGATACAAAGTCATACCAAAACCAGATTCACTGAATTTAACAAGATAGTCCAAAACGTTGAGGGGACATACTGCACTTTCGAATGTACCGGTAAAGCTTGGCCCCTATAAAGAGAGTTCAAAAAAATGTGAAAGAAAGGTTACAAGGACGCCATCAGTAAAACCCCACCAAGTACATTGCGGATGTGTGAACTGATTCACCGTCGGTTTTTCTAGGCGTCCGATAAAAATGTTTGCCACGTTTAGTACGATTCGAGAGCCCATGGCTGCCTTATCTGTATGCTCGCACAAGGTTTGTTCGAATGTGCACTAATACGAGCGTTTCGATTTTCGAAACTAATTAATTAGGTGGTAAGGTGGTGGAGGTGGCTAATGATGCACTATTTTCAAAAATCGATGATGTGTGCAAATGATATATCAAAAATGAGAAAGTCTTTATCTTTGAGTAGGCTTCCTTGACTGAGTTTATTTACAAACAAACAAAAGCCCTCTAAATCTCGTTTCAGAAGGGCTTGGTAAACAATCGGTAGTTTTTAATTGGGCAACGTTTCGCTTCTGACACAAAAGCTTCATCAGGCCAAGTGAGCAGGTCACCAAATTGGCCAGGTTATAAGGCAGACGGAGAACCAATCAGTTAGTCCTCTTCAGATTATCTCACTAGCTTAGTGTCGAGTGTCAATTAATGGCTTTTGTTGGTTGGTGTGGTTGCCAAAATCTTGAATTGATAGGTTGGAGAAGGTTCAAGTTAGTGCTGATTGGCTCTTGTTCCTTAATCGTCCACTTCAGGGTGCTTCCATTGACGATTCACCGCGGGTGCCACTGGTAGATTTTCCTTGGTCTTCGTGGGCTTGTGAGATTTGCAAGAACTTAGTTGGGGGGAGGGGAGTTGGGTAAGGTTAAGTGGAATCCAGATGATGACTAAGCCCCCTTCTGATAATCGCACACCAACACGTGTTAGCTCGATTGATCCAAGCCGTTGTCCACACGCTTGCCAGTTCCACGCCTTCTATTCTGTTAACACTGGGATGCTTGGCGATTTCTACCGCCTCGGCCATCAGTCTCTGTGATGTGAACCGTAGTCCTCGCCTCAGAACCTCAACATTTTCTAAATCTATTTTATGCCCCGTGTCCAGTGCGTGTTCCGCAATTGCCGAGTCTTTCAGTAACGCTTGATATTCATCCGCGTTTCTCGGCGGCCTGTTTATTTTTCTACTATGCTCTCCGATTCTGATGTGAAGTCCCCTGGCCGTCTGTCCTATATAGACCTTGGTGCAGTCGTCACACTTGATTTTGTAGACACAGTCCCTGGTTCTGTTTGCCCTCTAAATCTCCTTTGCAGATCATTTTTTGCGGCTGAATTATCCAGTTTAAGACTTTTGCGGGTGTGTCGTTTGGCATCTTATTGGGAACCCTTTCTTGTGAATATTTGGTAAGCCGAGAAATCTCTTGGATGAACTGACCAAAGTAATCCCGTCCTTTAGTATGCACTTTGCACCCATGCTCGTGGACATGCAGCCACTGAACACGCCACTTACAATCCAGGGGGAGGCCCTGGAAGTTGTGGTGCGTTTTACGTAGCTTGGAAGTTGTATTAGTTCTGATTGTAGTGTGACAAATGAGGTCAGCGCACGAATCTGAAAGGCCCGGGTCGCGTTTGCTAGTTTGTGACACCTATGGCGTCAAAGTGGTGTATCCCTGAATCTCAAGGGACGTGTGTATCAACCTACAGTTCGGGCTGTGTTGAATGGCTGTGAGACTTGGCATGCTCGAGCAGCGAAACTGAGACGTCTTCAGGTGTTCGACAATCGTTGTCTCAGAACCAAAGCTCGTGTGGTTTGCTGTCGGCGAACCCGTAACAAGGCAATTAGAAAGCAAGCTTTCGGTTGTGCAACGGGTACTTCCATTGAAGAATGTGTCCAGCACCAGAAGCTGCGTTGGTTAGGACATGTGCTGCGTATGCCCAACCATCGTTGGCCGAAAAGAGTGCTATTTCCCATGCCCAACTCAGAATGGCGGAAGCAGAGAGGTGGCCAACCGTTGGCCTGGTAGAGGAGTACGAAGGAGATTAAGAAACGTTTGGGTGCTGTCGGTGCTACTCGCCTTCCAGGATGGGGATCGCGTAATCCCCAGTGCGGCTGGTTGGAGCCACTGCAAGATATGGCTGCCAACCGATCTCAGTGGCGTTCTTGTTGTCAGTTTCTATCCAGATTGCCTGAATGAGCATCTGGAAGTGTAGGTACCTCGAAATAATTGTAGTAAGCCAACACTAAGTCCCTTCCCGGTCCACTGTTATTCCTTTCTTCACAATAAGGCTTTCGAATAAATCATGGTTGTACGGCAGTGAAACACCGGTGTTGAACATTGATGTCATGCTGTCGATGATGATGATGATGATGACAAGAAATCTCGATGCTTAGTTGATCCTGAAATTAGAGGAGAGCCAGATAAATGAACCAAGCTTCTCTTTGATTGTGTGAAGGCAATGATTTGAAATTTATTAAGGGCAGTATTCTGCCCTTGTTCTGTCATAAGGTCACACGACCCGTCTTTCAGATGTCCAAAGACCTTCTTCATACCCCGTTTTGTTAAGGCAACTGTGACATTTTGTTCACATGTCCTTGAGGACTGAATAAACTTGTACTTTTAAAAATGCAATTTCATAATTTTCTTTAGCGCCCAGACTAAAAGAAGAAGGTTGTCGTCGCGTTATTCCTGAATCCAGTTTTCTTTGCCGTTTCAGCAGTTCGTTTTTCGGAGGCTTGGAGTAACGGACTGGGGTTTGAGTTGCTCTAAATGGATTTCGAAGTTTAGACCCTTCTGAGGCAATTCTCATAAAACCTGCTTGCATCAATCAAAACAACTGTTGGTCTGTATCCGATTTGTGGTCAAAACTTATAAACATCAACCAACAGCGTAACTAACTTACCTCACCCTCAAACCCTTTAGATTTGACTGCCACACCTTGACCCATTGAAACTTTACGACCCAGATTCTTCTTCTCCCGAAGAGGATCTCTCAAGGTGGTCAAAACTTTGAATGATTCAAAAACTCCTTGTTCTTTTCTGCCAGGAGGCAGCCTACTACCAACATTTTTATACCGAGAAACAATTTCCTCCAGTGAACCTTCATCACTAAGTTCATCAAGGCTGTTATCTGGCTTTAGGTTGATACATACATGCTCTGCATTTCTGAATTAGCCACTTCCGTGTTCTCTTGAGAAGCCCACTTTTCTCACCACTGGGAGTCGTATACTGCTATGCCGTGTTATTTTTATAATACAATGTTGCTAGTATTCACTATATTGTACTGCACTTTGTTTGGTCCATCACATCCAATCCTGTCGTCTTCTACAAGTAATTGTTCCAAAACGAACATATCATTGGCAATTCAATTATCTTCGTGAGAATATAACTTAATTGTCTGCTTTTGAGATTCGCCTCAGCAACCAAGCAGCCGTTACATCATACCCAAACTGTGAAAAATTGCGAAAGACGAGAAGATGGTCGTCATGCTTCCTATCCAATCCGTGACTGCATCGCTGCGAGCTGAATGACGTATATCCGTCGCGTGTTTCTCAACAGTGGCGGATCAGGATGTAGGGAGAAACTGGTTGCTAACCCGAAGCTACACCGTAATCTAGAAGCACGCTCATGAAATGCTCACGGATATGGAGTTGCAACGTGGAAAATTCGGCAAGTCGACCTTATCAGATATCCCTACTATGATACTGACACCTGTGCCGTCCTCCGCGACAGACTTTATCTCAAAATGTCAGATGCCCTCTCCCGGAAACTGACCAGGTTTGTAAAAATCGTCAGTTCAAGGTGCCCCAGTATTACATAACAAGTTGCTGGACGGTGGCACAACACAGTGTGCACAAAGTTAACTGGAAATTTAGTGTCAACATACACAGAAACATATTTGGCGGCCTAACTTTGCCCGGTAACAAAAGTAGAAGGTAACAGAAAATTAGGTGTCATTCCATCATTCCGGGATAGATAGCTGTTGGCCACATGGAGTCGAGTGTCCATATCGGTCACAAACAGATGAAAATACGCGCCAGTGTGGATCCGTTTGGACAGTCAACTAATGCGTACTGACCAGCTGATGTGCACGAATTCGGATACATCAAACATACAACTTCTGTATCCAAACTTTAACATACGACGTTTTGTGGTCATTGTGGTGGAGCGGAGGATGCAATTCAATGATGGTGTTTGGCATACACTTTGCAATGTTTCATATTTACGAGCCTAGACAGTAGTAAATTTGGTACTTCATCCGTCATCCGGTCAAATGTTCGAAACTGTAGCTGTGATAAAATTCTACTGCCGAGCAATTAGTCCCAAACATCTCCATCGATCTCCTTGCCATCTGTGAAAGGTAGACTGAAATAAACACGCTTCCTTTTGACGATTTTTTGTGTGCTTCAATGATTGCTTGGCTTTCTGCAAAAATCCAGGGCTGTGGTTTTAACGGAAAAAAACAAACAGAACGTTGCGAATGTATCGTCCTAAATCCAGCACAAATGGTGTGCATATTCTCGCTGTTCCACTAGTTAGGAATTTTACAACTTCTTCTCCCAGACATGAGAGATACAAACTCGAAAAATGAGTAGACTTTCGATTTTAAGTATGTCTGCTTGAGCATACTGCCGGATACATCCACCGTCCTACTGTATTTCAACTTACTGGGAGGGGATTACGCCTAATTTATACATGGAGGAAATTTCAGAAAGTTTGTGCTTAAGAACACTCAAACCTATATTCCAAAACATTGTCAACACTCAAACCATTTGTGATTTAGAGGTCATTTGGGAAGGCGCCAAACACGGTATACATATCGTCTGTCCAGTTTGAAGCAAAAGACAATGGGATCGAATGTTTATTTTCCAGGTTACGCACGAAGAGGGTAGACTTGGTGAAGGGCCCATTGTTTTGCCTGTATACGCTGCACATAAACACAAACTGTCTTTAGACTGTGGGGAAAATGAGACCAGTTTCATGGGTCATCCTTCTGGAATCCAAATAGTTATTTCATTGTGGTCTGAACAGTGGCACGAATTTCACGCAAAAGTACACTGGCAATTAATGGGATAAAAATATATGAAAATAGCTGGGGATCTTCGATGTTTTTGATATCGCTATTAAGATCTTGTACGCCGTAGAGGAAACAGTTTTTCTTGAATCTGCCAAAAGTCCGTATAATTCTTGCCATGAGGTATAATGATCGGTCAACCTCTAAGGATCGTCGATGACAAGGTAACAGACTTAAAAGATTTGATCTTATGCTTGGTTAGATACTACTATTCAACTGGAGTCAGTAAAAACAAGATCATATTTTGTAACCAGTATTATTTTCAGTCCTTATGAGGAGCTAAGGAGTAATCCAAGGAAGTTTTGAACAATAGCCATTTTATGTTTTCCATCTTTCCCATTACAGGATCCCCGGCAAGCTAGATTTCTGATACAAGGTTGTAACCCTTGTTGACTAAATGGAACACCAGCAGTCGAGGACAGCCGCGTCTGGCAAACTGTTTCGCCTCGGTTTATCGACTGCACCTGGGTAAGGTAGAATATTTTTGTATCATTATGTACAAACTATCATGCTCGCGTTGTCCGAAATAAATGTCTCGTTTCGGACCAACGAAAGTTTCAGGAATATCCTTTCTAATCAAATGGGCACCGTAAAGTTGTCCTACACGCATAATCTGTGCCTTTCCCTCATCTTCACTGGCTTCTCCATCTGTCTGCCAGAAAAAAAACGCGCAACATTTAATCGTTGACTACTTTACAACACTACCCATGCTCACAGAGCAGATTCCACTTGCTCATTCCGCTAAGAACATTAGTAGGCTAGTCAGACGCCACAAAGAAATGAAGTGAGGTGAACAATCACATCGAAGTGATAGGATCCTCTGAAGCCGCCCATGAGTTGTCACCATCCAGCAATTGAGTGCTGATCATTAACAGATAAATAAGAATGTGTTCTTATCACGGCGCCTAGATTCCGCCTAGGTGATATAAGAGTTGGGAACGTCGGGATATTTACATACGTAAACGTTTTGCGCTTGGAATTCAACAGGTGAGCTTCTTTACAACTAAGAACAGACTCTGCGGATGAGATACGCAGAAGTTGTATTTGGTTTCGACAGGGTGAAACCGGTCACAAAGAACTGGATAGCGAAAGGCGATCGAGGTTTGTTTGCGATCGTAGGTACAAATGAATCAAAGCACACTTGTTATGTCTACCGAAAGCCTGAGTATAGCCATCCGGCGGGCAGCATCCGAAAGTTGCCAGTAACTCTCCATGCCAAGCACCGGTCATAAACGTCTCTACACTTCTGGTTCATGATTTGCCTGAGCAAACCAAGACGGCCTAATCCCGTTCACAGCTAACTAGATTTTGTCTTGTCATTAAGGAGCAACTCTCTGGCTGCAGGTTTTACAGAATGAATCCAGAATTTCCCCCAAGGTGTTTTGCTTGCTATTGCGGAGTTTGCTTGTCAGGTCCTCGATGGAGTGTACTTTGTCCAAGTAGAGTACAATCTGCTCAACAAAAGCTGACCAATTTCGAATTGTGCTGCTAAGCCTAAAAGCTCCTTTGTCAAATGTCGAAAAACCATCTCAAGTTCGCTGTCATACAACCATCAGTCTGTCCGAAAAAATAAGTCCTATTTTCATGATATGGTGTCATCTCGCCTAACCAAACCATTACATACTCCAGTTTTCGTGCAGTAACGACTTCAGGATGAAACACTGTTGGTGAGACGATAGTCCATAACTACTCCGTATATTTTAAGGGATTTAACAGCAAGTGCGGTGACAAGCGTTTTATGCTTTTTTTGTATTACTCGGTAGCTTTTTTGTCAAAGGAAGCCATTTTTTCTGTCTCGATACAATTACACACAAAGCTCACTGGGTGTCTTCTCACTCGGGTACCGATCGTGCATGACTCTAGACGTTGCCCACAAACAAAAAAATTTTCTCAATAAATTTCAATTCCCATGAGAATTACGTGAACCGGTTCTCCGAAAACAATATACGCAATAATCCTAAAGCGCGTGACTGAGATCCTCACGCACATCTCCTAGAAAAAACTCACCTCAGGTTTAGAATTTTTTTCCTACTGAAATCCCTACAATAAGCTAGATTAGGCATGCGATCTGGAGACACGGATCGCGGCAACACGAAGTCACTTTGGGAATACCTGACAAAGAACACTGCAAATTGGACTGCTGTTTTGAATCTGATGTCTCGGTGATCGAAGATCTGGATGCACGGGAGAAAACTGAACGCAAAACACGAAGGTGAAACTAAGTCAGCATTTCAATCGTCATGCTGGTAAAGTTTTTCTTGCAGAACCAATGAAGGCCCCGACTTTTTACCAATGGTGACCCAAGGGTTTTTGCGACGAGAATGTCGGATACCGTAACCGATTAGCATAGGTAAGCACTGAGGTTAACGCTATCCAATGGGCGACACGTGTTCGTCATCACTGCTGCGGATACTATGAATATGTACGCAAATGACGCACGTACGCACGGAGGGGGGGGGGGGTAAAACCCCAGACCGGAATGGAGTACAGGAGCGCCTTGGATGTCCACGTACTACCCGTGAGCCGATGCATGAAAAACAAGTTGAAGTTTGTCAGCTGTTATAAGGGACGTTACGTGTCTCCTACGTTATCTGTTAAGTACCCTCAGCCACCGGGAGCTTGCTGGGAATCTCAAGCTATGAGTCCTGCAAGCGCAGTTACTACACTCCCGATTGGGAACATGACCCTTGCTTCCTAAAGGTTTATTGGTAACTATTGTCCAGATGGGAGAAAGCAAGTACTTTATAACCAAACAGGACTGTTCTGATGATTTTTCATACGCCAGGACAATACGGGGACCAAAATTACTGCTGGTTTTCTGTATATAGCACATCTGGCTATTGCTGATGCGGTACCGACAAATCTTATCGGTTTTCCTTGGTCGCATGAAGTTAGAGTTGAACGTGGTCCAATCAAATCAATCACTCTGACTCTGGATGTTGAATATGTTATAGTGGAGCATTTGGTACATGGAAAACGTCACGTGAAGTAAAGCTGACTTAATACACTACTCATAAGGTTGATGAAAACCCTTCGACAGTTCACGATCCATTTCAGCCCTTTTTGGGGTTCATCAGGTAGGCGCAGCTCTCGAGTTTCCTTCAACCTTATGTTCCACTTGAACCCTAAATGGACAGATTTCAACATTTACTTTCATTTGCACATGAATCTGGCTTTGAATCAACTGAACTCAGCCGAATCTCTCGCTTATGATGGTCCGCTTCAACAGGCCGCTGTGCCAAACTTTTGGAGGCATCCACGGAGGGCTTGTTATCGAAGCCGTAGGCCGAGTGGACTGAAAGATCACAGAAATTCGTTAATTAAGTGGTATGGAAATGAGATTATCAGTGACAAGTGATACAGATGACCCGATTCGTCACAGTATCTGTGTGTTTGTACAATCGTCTGTTGAAAATGAATAAAATGTTCTCAAGGCACAGTTATAGATACTTGACCATGTGATCAGTGTACCTTGTTGAACTCCCATCGAATAATCATGACATCGGTGTCAGATCGCCGATACAATTAGCTGAGGTTGGTGGACACGATTCCTCGTTTCTGAGAACAGCACAAATTCCTTTGGGTCTTACAAGAGACTGATTAATATTGTCCACGTGATACACATTCTTCTAACGCTGACTAGCCTGGATGACCTTTAAAGCATAACATCTGTGTAGTCTAATGTTATCTAACTGACCACGAACAAAAGTGGTGATCAGTTTGGGAAAATCCCTTCACGCTACTCAGGAATGTTTTCTAACACGGATATGTAAGTTTCATAGTCTGAGTGTTTCGAACCTCTTCTATAGTAAACTATCGATCATTAGATCCACCGTTTTATTTCCAATATCGAATTGTTAGTACAGGTCGATGATAAAATACCTGATACGGCTATTCTTCCGATTCAAGAGAAGATCTAACAGTCCGGTAGACGAAAAAGCATCTCACAGAGGGTTGGAATGAAATGAATCTAAACCCTTCAAATCATTTTTTACAGGTAAGGAAATGTTTCTTCTTGGATGACTTCCTTGTCAACAAATACTTTGCTAGCAACTCGTCTACTGGTTACGTCGTGCTATGTAACACCAACTAGGAGCCGTCGGTTAGATCCACTTCGTCTTTGTCATGTGCTAATCGGAACAAATTAGTGTCGCTAATTCAATCAAGTTTAATAGAACTGATCAATAGACTAAAATATGGAATTTTCACACAAGCACACAATGAGTGTTGCAAAAATAATCGAGGATGCCATGTGTAAGACCGAACGTACCTAGGTGCCGTTGCTTTGAAATTTCATATCCAACGGACTGATTGTTGTCTGTGCAGTGTGTGAAAATTTTGTGTAGCGCACTGATGTACGCATCGGCCGTTTGTTTACCACTAGTTTTCTTGATGTGACATGTCCTTGAGAAAAAATACTGCCGAGACAGTCTGATAGATATCCCGGTAGTCGTACGCCGGTCACAGTCCCTGAAAAATTTTGTCAGCGTATAAGTTAAAACTTACCGACAACAGCATCCCTAGTTCTACTGTGTACGCCATCAGATACTATGCTGTCATATATCTTGTCTTTGGAGTAACCTATTTGGATCGGTAATTGGCCCCGAGAAGTAGGGTATTGCAAAAACTGTCTTGCGGTTCGTACACAGACTTGTAGGTACAGTGAGGACATTTACCTAAATGTTCTTTTCATTTGATCTCGTCCGCCAGTCACAGAGCATCCTAACCGCCGTTCGCAAATCCATTGGTGAATTCGGTCATTCAATGTTTTCGCGACTATTTCAAGACTGTCGTATGTGTCAAGGCGACTAATTCTTCAATATGCCGCCGGAATCTCGCCTCTGTTATCGACGGAAACCGTACGACTTAATAGGATCAGATGTAATGCATAATCCCTGAGCAAAGTTACGGACAAACAAGGTATTTACTTTGAGATGATGAAGTCACTGTAGTGGGGAAAATTAAAAAGTCATCTTCGTGGCCTCGAAAGAGACGTTATCTTGAAGCCGGAATGAAACAAAAAGAAGGCCTCAAAAAGCTGGGATACCAAGCCTCAAAAAGTGTACCATAAATTTGGGTCTCTAAAACCTTCCTGAACAATTATTTGTGTTTGTTGCTCTCAGGGACTTGGAAATAACATCCAAGTTAACAGAAGATGGGAATGACAGCTGGGTTGTATTCACTAGCAATGCATAACCACTTAGTCGAACTGACGGATTACCGTTCAAAATGGCTTTACTAAGTTGCTCAAGTTGCTCAGACTCACCGCCCGGTGGATGGAAGATGTAACTTGTTCAACAGGTGACCAATCCCGTTGGAAATGAATCCCAGAATTTAAGAAAATATCATGATGGCCGGATGGCGTACAAGCGCTAAAAAGTGGAATTACGGGTGGGACAAGCATGTAAAGCCATCCCACGGTTCCGTCTCGTTGAGATATGGTTAGATAGTATTTATATACTCATTGTGCTTTATATATACTGGATAACAGTCAGGTGAGTAACAAGACTGAAAGTTGGCCAGTCCAATGACCCTGCGAAACGGAAAAGAGGTGAGCTTCAAGCGGTGCGAGGGGCTCATTAAATATCCCACCATCTCGTCTTACGCTGGCAGAAGTATTGTTAAGTACTCCAGTGTGTGGATATGCAAAGCACAGTTTTCGTATCTAGTCGACTGTCCGATTTGTTCGTCCCACAATTTAACCTGACACTCACAACAAGCACTATTGAAATTAACTCTTTTCGTACAGATGGAGCTCCTACGATACTTCTACCTCCGTTCAATCACCGTAGAAGTCCTTCGGATATCCATCGACTACAGTGCTCTGTTGCCAGTTTCATTTCAAGATGGAAAACATCTGAATGTGATGCACTTTGTTTTTCGAGGTTCAGAATTTATTCTTGAAGGTGTCTCGTACTCACACAGAAAGCGAACACTGCTGTTTTAAATTGGGTGCACATGCACCTGGAATATTACCGAAATTCCTCTCATCGCAATAAATCAATAAGCAGCTCAGGGTGAGGACAGTTTCACTGGAGAAGTCGTCACTTGAGCTGCCAGCCAATACGCGATCACATGATGTGATTTCCGCTAGAGAAAGATGAGTGCCGCTATGTCCTCTCTACGTGAAAGCTAATCACTTTGCTGATCAGCCACTCATGGCCAAATGATTAAGTGTTGGACCACTGGCCGGAAGTCGCGTGTTCGAAACTCTCTGAGTTTGATGAGATGCGCACTGCTGATAATTCCCGATAAGGATGAAACAGCTTCACAGTGCTTCTCGACTTTTCAGCGTAGATTGGCTTCACTGACAATGAAAACTCTATTGAAGTCGTTGCATTCGAAAAATGTAAATATTTAAGCTTGTTGTTTGTTTGCACGAGCCGACACGATG
>SJOL01003359.1:55185-71146 GCA_004794785.1 Opisthorchis felineus | reverse complement strand
TTCGCCAATTTCGTGCAATTTGGTTTCAAGTAGAACATAAGGTTGACGGAAACTCGGGGACTGCGCCTACCTGATGAGCCCCAAGAAGGGCGAAACCGGTCGTGGGCTGTCGAAGAATTTTCAGCAACCTTATGAGTAGTGCATTACGAATATACATGTATCGCGATATCTCGAATATCGTAGCAACTGAAAAATGAGGCGGCCTGGTGCAGCACATTCAGTTGCCTGGAAACATCACAAACGAGAGATTCAGCTGGGTTCCAGGTGAGTCTCTCGCAAAACCAAATTTGTTTGCAGATGAGTGTATTTCGCCAATTTCGTGCAATTTGGTTTCAAGTAGAACATAAGGTTGACGGAAACTCGGGGACTGCGCCTACCTGATGAGCCCCAAGAAGGGCGAAACCGGTCGTGGGCTGTCGAAGAATTTTCAGCGACCTTATGAGAAGTGCATTACGAATATACATGTATCACGATATCTCGAATATTGTAACAACTGAAACATGAGGCGGCCTGGTGTAGCACATTCAGTTGCCTGGAAATATCACAAACGAGAGATTCAGCTGGGTTCCAGGTGAGTCTCTCGCAAAACCAAATTTGTTTGCAAATTAGTGTATTTCGCTTATGGCAAGTAATTTTTAGCAGGATCGACAGGTTAAACTTCCCTCGGAAGTACCTCTCTTTATGAACATTTTATCCGTCATAATGTGAATAATTTCAAGACTTGGTAACTTCGTTTTTGCTCAAAAGAACTCTATCTTCGCTGACAGTCTCTTGGGGAACAGGACACCATTTCTGAATAAATGGGAGAATTTTTAAAGTCAATAGAAAAATGACTTGCAAAACTCATCCAAACCGTTATAAATTATATGGAGCTTTTCTACGGCGCACGGAATTTGTACTTCCTAGCCACAGGCATCCAAAAAAAGAGAGTTCTAAACAAAAAGCGGTTCATTCTTGAACATATAAGGTTGAAGTCCCCGTTTTGCCATCTCTGAAGAACGACTATGAACCGAGATGGTTCAGTGGTTTAGGGGCGGAACCTCTGACCGGAAAGTCAGCAGTTCACATCCAACCCCAGCATTTTGACCGCCCGGGGAACCTGGCAGCATCCCAGTCTTCGTGCTTCCTCCGGGGCCATGGCAGCTAGACCAAAAATGGCTGTTCCCGCTGAAAGATTAATGCTACTTTCTTACTTCATATCGCTGTGCACCTGTGGCAGGCTATGCGAACCTTGTATATATAGACTAAGCAACATTCAAGGAAACCCAAACAAGCGTGGTGAATTCATAAGAAACGTTTTAATGTTTATAATGTGGCAGCCACATTTTCATCACTGGTTATGAAATCTTTCAAAGAACACTGCATTTGAAAGCTCCATTCTTTCTCGTTTTCAACCCCTCCCCCCTTCACAAAGGGAGTAATCGTTGTTTGACGCGGGTCACTCAAATTTTCTTTGTAGATACTTAACCTCTGTCGTAAGAATGCCTATATGCAAGACAACTTTTCTTGAATTCATCTAATGATGCATGTATTGCGTTGAGGATCGAACATGGTATGCTGGTTAAAACAGCCGTATTTATCTCGGTAAGACACGCTGTGCGGCCTTGCAGAACCGTTCGCTATCCTTTCGGAGGCTCATTCCGCTGAAGATATTTGTCATTGTTTCATTGTTTATGTCCGATTAGGTAAAAGTAATTTGGCAACTGGATGCAAACTGTGATCACATAGAAATTCCTGACCACCCTATCACCAAAAGGGTTTGGGTGCCATGGAAAACTAGTCAAGCTAATGCAATGAGTGAGAGCGCCACAAATCCAGCAATTGTCCAAGAGTAAACTGAGCTCCACGATCGGAAATTCCTGATAGGTGGGTCAGTGGTTGTAGATAATCGGAACCGTCACCGGATCATTTTTCAAATGGTTGGGCAACCCACGAGCACCATTCGAGCATGAAGCGTTTTGATCATTTTGAAGTAACAAATTACTTTCAGCGTGCACTGTGGCACACTGGCCTCACAGATCAAAACTCCCTGGTTCAAATCCCAACGTCATGCGGTGTTGGCTGGTTATAGTCGGAAAGAAATTGCAGTCCAGTGATTCTTCTCGCTTATGTTGGTAAGCCGGAATAATCTAGTTAGGACAAATGGGAGTGTTTTACAAGCACTCAAGCGTTGCGATAGGAGAAAACGGTAAAGAGGAAGTAGTGATCTAGCGTTTTTCTTCCACGCGCCACTGTGTTTCCACCGATACTTACCGGATATCAGCCGTCCAGGGCAACCGTGCTTCTCGATTTTATTTTAACTGGGGAAATTCAGACTCTTAACTGAATCGGTCGAGATATTTGTTGACCACCTTTGTGAGTAGCTGAGATTAGCTACACCGAATCCCTAAACCAAGCATGCCACTTGCTGACAGAGTTGAAAACTCTGATAAGGTCACTTCACTGAAGTCATCAATAACCGCAAGCAAGCTGCGTTTGATCTACACCGTACCCATGGACTCAACCAGAGATGTTTCAACGTCAACTCGGATTACCATTCACAGATGCAGGACGTTTTCAGCATGCGCTGAACTCGATTATAGCATGGTGGGCGAATCCTCGTCACGGCTGATGGCAGAGAAAGTGTGCATGTAGACCATAGAATGAAGCACTGAATACGTTTCAAAAAAGATGTTTGATCGATGAAAGTTTTCTAGCCAATCCCTCCGAATAATACTGCAAGAGACCCACAGGTTTATCAGAAACTCTGCGCTAAACTGGGAAGCTGAAGTGGCTTCGGCTCGTAAATACCTTGGTTACGTGAGCCCCGTATGGAAAACAAGTTCTCCCTCGGTTTGGTATTTGCGGTTCAGGCTTGTCTATCAGGTAGTGTTTTTGGTCTACTGACACTGTATTAGGATGGGAAAGAGAATTCACCCGATCAAAGTCATGGTCACAATATCGCGAAACCTAACAGCAAGCCTTTCCCAGGTCGCTGTGATGAACAGGTAAAATGGATGATTGCTAGACATGGCCACCCGTGCTGCCTAACTGACAATATTGCTTTTTTCATAAGGACCTATCATGTAAACAGATATTCACATCACCCTCTGCAAGATCACGTAGGACAAAACGTAAATTAATGGCGAACTGGTGTTGTTGAGGAACACAAGTGGCTCGGCTGCGCTACCTGTTTGTTGGTCTTGGCAGTTGTATTGCAAACAATTCATTACCAAGCGAGGTGACATTATCAGTGCGGGATTGAATGGGTAGCCGCCGCCTATTTCCTCTGTTCCTATAGGGTTTCCAACAGCATATAGTAACTCTGAAGTGAGTGGTTAGTCCCCAGGTGGTTCTCCCATAGTTTGATTGGTCAGTTGGGAATCTGATTCACATTGTGATCTCCTTTCTTGTATCTGATTGGGCGCCTTCAGTTCGACAGTTCTGTTTCTCCATTTGGATTGGGCCGTTTCCTTATCTTTGTGGTCCGAGTTGGTTTAAGTTAATTGGCTATTCATAAAGCTTTCTATCTTCACTGGCTTTTTTCCTTGTTCTGGTTGTTCTGTTGGATCTTGCTAGGTTGTTTAATTTCCCAGGTGGTTCAGAGTTACCCTAACTGTGAGATTCTTTTGTTCGTAGCGTGTTGGGCTGATATCAGTGTGTTTTTTGACAGATTTTTGTTTGGAGTACCATACCTCAGCAAACTCCCACTCCCGCTTTGTTGTTGCATCACCAAGTATTTGAACTTTATGGGATCAATGGAGAACAATGGAGAAGTAATAGCGAGTTGATGGTAGACAATGCAGGTCATGACCTGTCTTGGAATATGCCGATGTTTGCATTAGGTTCAGACTGGACTCCATAGCGTTTTGAATCCCCCTCGCATGCAGACTGGTAGTTAAAACGTTTCTCCCCGATACAGAACTTTGAGTGACGCATAGGTTTGACGACCCCGAATATCAAAAGGAGGAATTGGGTTCGAAAGTCTACGGTACTATCTACACAAAGTTAAGCGAAGTTATACGACAAACCTCAATTGTCCAAGTTTGTGGCTTCAGCACCTGCCCAAGTCTATGAATGACCGGCACAGTGTAGTGTCAAAGTCCTCAGGCCAAACAACGGCGAGGGAAATACTGGCTCATGAGGTGAAATTATCATGAGGTGAAGTTAGATTCCATACCCAGTGAACAGTTTCGCTGAAGACTTTATTGAAATGTTGAATATCCGTAGCTGAACCGGTGCGGGGAAATCACGATAAAGAGGTAATCTTGGTAACATTCCACTGGCTATAAAAGTTAACAGCTTCTGAGAAACCCATTCAAATGGATACAGGACAGAATGAAGCGATACGTGGGGACGTTATAATATTCCTTTCTGGGTATGCGCACAAGTGTGCCTCCACCTTGGCTTTAATGGAAGAACTCCGAATGCTTGTGGAGATTTCGTCCTGTAAGTGAAGCCAATCTATGCTGAAAAGCCGAGGAGCACTGTACAACTGTTTCATCCTTATTGGGAGTCGTCAGCAGTGCGCATCTCACGAAACTCCGGAGCTTCTCGAACCCGCGAATCCTGGCTAGTAGTTTGAACACTTAACTGTTCGGCCACGAGCGGCTGATCAGCAGTGTGATTAACTCGCACTTAGATAGGATATAGCGCCTGTCATCCTTCAATCACGAGATCCGTGATTCGCTTTGGTTATCATGGCAGTATTGTAACCGGATACGTGAATACTATTATAAAACAGAACAGTCAACTACGCCACAAACTAATGGTTGAAGGTTTCGCACGCGACATTTGGACTTATTGTCTGTTTGAGGGTCACGTGACAGGTGGTAACTGATCGTAAATCCGTGGCGGTAATTGCCGGTAGGCCTTTGAAGTTGAGACTTCACTACGACCATATGTATAGATAAACGCAATGTAAGGCGTGACATAATATCTTTATAAGGTAACTCTACAGAGCGGATTGTCTAAAAAAGTGAGTGTTCGTGGTTTAATGCATTCACCCCGGATTTCATGCCAGGAGTCTGGTAACTTCTTCGCCAGTATACCTAGTGAACTCAGTTGGCAGTTTCAGTTACATCACTTGGAACCATTTGAAGTAAAAAGCCAGTAAAGTAAATGGCTAGTCTGATTTGTTTCGAGATAAGAAATTTCCGTAAACCCATCAATGGTGTGACTCAGAATGTTCATTGAATCAACCTCGGTAGACAGCGGAAGCAGGTTCTTTCTAGGTAGTGAGATGAAGCGAACAAAAGAGGGTTATTGTAGTGAAAACACGAATACCGCGAGATAGAAATTCACCCTGAGGCCGATCTAACTGAGAAAAATAGAACATCGAGGGTGTGCACGCGACAGTTGAAGAGGGAAGGTGTGTGGCGATGTGTACGTACTACTGATGAAGCATTCACATAGTGTGTGGGCTGATGTCAGAGCTCGTTCACTCCATCAGATGGGAGCTGAAGGTGACGACGGGCAGTACTACATTCGAATCGTTGGGGATCCAGGAGTACTTCGATAGGCTGAGCCTGAGTGAAGCTGGCACTTCCACATCAGAAGCAACAGACAAATTATCGGTTCCTTTGTAGTTAAAAACGAATTTTTGTGCGGAACCGTCAAGTTTTTACAATTAACCGAATCGTCGAAATCTAAGGCAGATCACACAGGTAAGAAGCCGTGGAAACTGAATTTGACACGGGTCAATGCGGGTTAAATTACTTTCAGACCTTTACTTCTTAGATGTTTGTTCTGACTTGTGGTACCATCTAGGCAGGGATATGAGCAAAAATGAACTGTGTGCAAAAGTGCGATCGATCGGAGACAACTATTCCTGTTCGTTCTCCTGACGAAGTTTTGGATGTTGGTGGTTGTGAGGCATAATGAAAAAGCGGACAGTGACTATGACAGGTTCAACGTAGGACTTGGTGACAGTAACGACATCACCACCTGACTAGACGAAAATATGTCATTATGATGCGCGCGGTCCGTGACGTAAGATTTTGTCGTTTTCTGTTCTATTTCCTATAATGCTGCGTGAAAAGAAGCCGGAACAGAAAACGCAAACGACGGCATAACATAAC
Organism: Opisthorchis felineus; assembly: GCA_004794785.1. Taxonomy (NCBI): domain Eukaryota; kingdom Metazoa; phylum Platyhelminthes; class Trematoda; order Opisthorchiida; family Opisthorchiidae; genus Opisthorchis; species Opisthorchis felineus. Next base: position 65,087 of record SJOL01003359.1, on the reverse strand, counting down.
AGCATAGAGTGAGTACGTCTACTGGCTGTCCGGAAAATGTGTCGCGAAATCGGCTGCGAGTGTACTGCCCACAATCTATATATAACCCTTACGTAGGTGATCGATATAGGCATTTAGCGTGTTGCATAACAGACCATAACTTCAAGTATATATTCCCCGCTTTTCGGCCAATTATGTGTTGGCTTTTAATAAATTCCACGGTTACGGTAAATGTGCCCCTAACGTGGGATAAGGCAACTGTTTGGAACCAAAATTTTTGTAAACAATGCGTGTCCCCAAGACAGATGAACAAGAACTGCAAACTTCATGCATCTTGTATGTGGGTCAGATCCAGCCACACCAACAAACCTGTGTTCACAGCTCGGTAACGCTGTGAAAAATGACTCAGGGGGGACATTTGCTGTAATTAAGATTACTTTCAGATCCCTCGGTGTTTCGTTTTCAGTTGTTCGAAGACCAGTTGGAAAACGGCGAATAATTGACAGAAAGCTCCGGATATGAAAAAATTCCGCGTTTGTCCGAAGCAGTTCAAGATAAGCAGGCGTTTGGTATCCTTGAAGAACACTCGAAATTCTCCATCGAACGATACATGATAACTCATCATTTTCGCGTGAAGCCACCCATATGCTGCCAAAATGTTTGCTATTCGAATTGGCTGCAGTCAGTCATACCAGGATGGCAAGTCTAAACACCGTTTCACTGTCCTTGTGTTCCATAAGTCAACTCTAGTTAGACGTAGTTGCCTTGTTGCTTCTTAAACTGCAACAATATGCTTAAGCGCCTGCAAGCTCAAAATCATTGTGAACAAATTTGGACAAACTTGTCACCGAAGATCACGCAGATTATCCCTTGGATTTTTCTATCACTAAATTCCAACGGAACAATCGTACACACCGTTGGTAGTGTGAAGCTATTTTTGGATTTCTAATGGAGAAATCGTCCTTTAACTGACGCCATTCTATGCCGAAAAGCCGAGAGGTGCTGCACAACTGTTTCATCCTTGCTGGGCATGATCAGCGGTGCGCATCCCGCTTGTCACTTCTGTCTGAAAAGTCGTCACTCGAGGAACCAGCCAACACATGTGACCGCCTGATGTGGATCCCATGTCTGAAGGATAAGTGGCATTAAATCATGTCTGAGTGCGAGTTAATCGCAGTGCTGATCAGCCGTGTTTAGATTACCAACCCGGAGTCCTGGGGTTCAAAACTTTCTGGAGCTTTGTGAGTTGCACTCTGGTGATGGTCATCAATAATCTCAGTGAGCTGTGCAATGCTTGTTGGCATTCCAGGGTAGACTGGCTTCATTTACGGGAAGAAATCTTCATTTGAAAGCATTCACACATGCTGGCTGGGTTGAGATTCGTCGCCAATTCCGTTTGTACCTTTACCATTTCTAGTGAAAGTACCGTCATTCCGGGCAAACCCAGTCAACGAATTACCCTGAACTCCACTCAGACTATGACTTGACTGAATAGGCCAATCATATAGCAGAGTGACATTGAGAAGCATCTCACTGACTTACCCATTCTCCAACCGTAACCTCGTCTGAATTAGGGCTCCTCGTCAAGTGATGCAGGCTTGCCTTTAAATGCGGTGAACGAGTACACTAGTACTCCAATGAAAGCCTAAGGTTAGTACGGCCTATAGTGGTGCAGTTGCACCACAGTTATTTCCTATGACTGGGTTGAGAAAGGGAATAGACAACTACTACAGTGGCATTGTCGCGCGACATTGCGAGATATTCCTTGTTTCTTAAAATTGAATGAAAGCGCAAATTAGTAGGAGATATAACGGTAAAAATGTTTACGAGAAAAACGGCGCAAAATATCGGAACATTCCACTGCAAACCCATGCACAGTTATAAAAACCATGAGTATTGAGTGAGTGGATGACTTTATCTGTCATGTAGCTGTTTATCCACGACATACTTCAACAGGTAATCGCAGTTGAGGAGACTGCTGTCGCCAGGAGAATGAGCAGACAAAACTAAGCCAAAAGTCTAGTTTGTCGTGGGCAACCGCGTTGTTTGGCTTAAACATATGATGTTTGGTAACCAGTAGATACCTGTGTAACATGCGAATTAGCACTACAAAACACAGAAGTATCTATCATTATATCACAGCCAGGGAACAGACGGTCCAGATGGGACGGAATCTACAGCGCGTGTGAATGACTAGACAGTTATTTTCATCTGGTTTGCGGTCGCCGTTTTTTAAAAACAATCAGGTCATGTTTGCATTCATGAAAATTTTGTTTGCAACTTAAAAGTATTCACGCAAACATTCTCGGTAATTAATGTTCCCTTCATAGAAAGGGAGATAAAAAGCAGAATGCAAGGTTGCTGAAACGGAAAAACTGGAAACTATGCAAAGTAAGATTTCGTTTTCTCTTGAAAGGAAATGAATGTGGCATCTGAAACAGGGCGACTTCCCTTTCAGGATTTTAAGCTTGTCCATACAATAAGCATGCGTTTGGTGATTCGAGGGCACTCTCAGGACCTTGGTTTCCAAAAACTACGCTTAAAACACACTCTAGTTGTCAGCAGTTCCTCGCTACTCATACTGTGTAGTTGAGTTTTTAACAGAATGCATTTAGCATCCCGAACAAAATTCTCATTTATGTGACACAACTCACTCAAAGTGCTATTGCATCTGCCTGCTTGGAACTGCCTCTGCTTTCTTTCTGAACGGCGGTGGAAATTTTGTACCAACACATGATAGAATTTTTGTGAAATTATGCCCGCTACCATCATTAATTTAAGCTTTACTCTCAGAGGGGATCAACTGAATGTCGAAGTTCATGAAACCAGAGGGCTAAACTAAATCTTCACGCTCCTCTAAGCCGGTAAAGGATTTACATTTCTTGGAGGACGCTGAATTTCACAACATGAATTTCATCAGAAAAAGCAAAAAATCTTCATTCGCGCGGAATGACAGATTTGCGAGCATCTTTTAACAGCTAGGACAACCGTGAACATAAGTGAACCATCAGCTCGTCTCACAAACCAAACTGCCGGTCGCTTCCTGGGTCACAACTATTATGTATGAGCAGGAAGCCCTTGCAGTTTCTTCTGATGATACCCACTTCAGTTACCCAGTTTCCGAAGCGTGAGTCGCGTGGATGCACTTGGGCCAACCATTTACAACGCAACTGTACTTCAGTCTGCTGACAACTGACCAGACTACGCAATGTATGCATTGCTGTCAAGTGCACACCTCATCGCACCATATTGTCGGTTTGGTTAGTGTTATCAGCTATCGTGACAACCAAAAGCCCCTGAAGGCCACCATAAATGGTAAAAACGACCGCCTGGTAACAGTAGTTGAAACTTAAGCGAAATTGCCAACATGTGTGTTGAATAAGCACAATGAATCCCATGATAATAGACACTAATAAGCAATGATCATTGGCGTTGATCGATTAGTGGACATGCAAGCTGTTCAGAATTTTACTAAAAGACGTATGCGGTTGGTTGCATCGTCATACATAATAAGTCTTTATTATAAGTTCAAACTTTTTATGAAGCACCTTTGAGAACAGTAGTCCATTTTCTTGTGCACTCGTCATGTTTCCCTTACGGTTTATACTTTCGGCTCAAGCCGTAGTCCAGTCAGCATCTTCCCTATTCCATCGCATCACGTGAACTTCTCGGTTCCCGCTCATCATAATCTGAGCATTGTTATCCTTGTTCGCATATCTGTTGTGCTTCCACTTGGCGCTGCTTCCCTGGGTTCAATACAATACACGGCCGACCAACCATACACTGCCTTTCTTAACCAACTTAAATTGATTCCACGATCGATCATGCTACAGTCGGGCAAGTTAGTTGTTATCGCGCTCAGAATTTGTCACATGAATTAAGCTCTGCTACCGTTTTGTTTGCGCCGCTATTTGTTTTTGCAGCCTTCTTTGTTGTATCAAAGGTGTCCGAACAAATCCACCTAACCATTTGCTTACACGTTTAACTCCCGTTATGTTTTTCTATAGAAATGAATGAGTGATGCAAAGGTCAATCTGTTTGTAAACAAGTAACTTGCATTTCATTACTGCCGCAAAATTTACAGTTTGTGGACAAATAAACGAGATCCGCAAGGGTCAAAACTACGTTTTACAAAATGGCAGTGGCAAGACAAACTTGGTTGTAAAAACCACTCGAAAGTTTATCGCAATACTATTACATTCCTAGGTTAATAAGTGTCGTCTTTCGTTCTACAATAAGCCGTATAAATGAGGTTTCTTACGTCTGGTGTCTTGTTGTTACAGCCCTTGAGAATGCGATAGACACACCGAGCTTGACTTCAAGTCGACCCCGGCTTCTGTGAGTGCACGTGGACTGGTTGATCTAAACTGTCAGCTGCAGAATCTCCACAAGTAATAATCAGAATGTTATGTAACGTGTTGAGTGCAAAATCTTGATTAGAATGGCCCAAAAAACTTCTCGGTTCTTCCTGCGTAATAAGTTCACTCCTGTAACCAAATTTTTCGGGCGTCACCTGACTAATTCAAGAGGTATCTAAAAGGTATTGCTGCATCGGTGGACATTCTGCTCTGCCCCTATTTAACATAGTAAAAGGTGTTAAGCCAGTCTAAGGTGTCGTATTGTCACTAGATGTCATGTGACCTTAGTCACATAGTATAACTCATGCTAATATGATTGTATAGTTCTGCTTGCAAGTAGATTTATTTGCCAAGAAGACGGTTTTGAAGGTAATTTCTGCAATCTATAGCACTCGTTGGTTGCGCGCTCACCTGGCCGGAGCTCTCCTTAAATGAAACGCCTCTGTGGCTTGGCCTCTCCTAGCAGTAACGTTAAAGGCATTAAGCCCAAACTTTAGCCAATGTCCTGAGCGTCTCACTTCTCGTTTGAATTAAACGCATACTGCTACCTCCAATCATGTCCATCAAAAACATCGTATTGTGAAAAACAACGCATATTCGCTTGCTTAACTCTTACCAGATCAAACCGAAACTCGTCACTGGCATATCTGACATACTGTTATCGTGCGAACAGCCTTCATCCCGGCGTGGTGGAGCATGTGTCTCACATCCTAATTCATAATCATGTGTACAGAGATAACAGACAGTATCACAATTCTTTGTGCGTCTTAAGTTTATTTTAGGAAGCTTACGGTAGCTTATGTAATCACAGTGCTATCAGTGAGTATGCCAAAACGAACCAAGTAATGTATGCAATACCTTCCTTCATAAACTCAGAGAAGAATTATTAAGAATAACGTACAAAAATCTACACCTGGCTGGTAATCCGGTTTTGTAGTCCCCAAAAGTTTTAGTCCAACAGAGAGTTCCTCGCTGCTAGGACTAATAAGGTAGAATTATTGGAATCGGTCACGTGATATTTTGGATGCTAATTTGACTCAACGACAGGTTTCTTCAAAGCCTGTTTGATGATCTGCTTTATGGCTAAAAGAATGTATCGATTTACACAATTATGCTTCTTATGTTTGGCCAGTCGTTCTCCCCTCTTGGTGCAATTATTTTGGTGCATCACCACCAAAGAACGGAAGCCCTGGACTCGAGTTTTGCTCATATTAGAGCTCATCAGTAGTGCATTTTCCTCGCTGTGCCGGGATTTAAACTCCGGATCTTTGACATGCGATGCGAACTTGTTACCACCGCTCCACCAGCGCATCCTGGGAGCAACTGAATTAACACGTCCGAACAGTCGAAGCCGTTCACGCCAAGACTTTACTAAGAACGAACCCCCAAATGTTTATTAGTAAAAAGTACGGTGGAAACATTTTGAGAAGAAAGCATGTAGTACATCCGTGAAAGAATCTTGCGAACGAATGAAGGGCTGTGATTGGTTTCATGGGCGTTCACACAGATGGGAAACGGAGGCCACACTCAAGACTAACTTGTCAATGAAACGACAAAGAAAGCAGGCTTCTATTGAGTGGTGAGATGTGAACAATAAAAGCTGGAAAGTAATTAAAAAAAACAATAAATTATATTCCCTTTTCCCAAAAAATATTTGATCTCCTGTGACTATGACCAAAATTTAATGCTGGTATACCAGTGTAACGGTGGGTACTACTGATGACGCATGCGAGTAGTATGTGTGTTCTCGTAACTTCGTCTTGATCTAATGGAAGGTGGGATTTATTACGGAATTTGTGGAACTACTTTGCAGTTTTTGCTTGCAATTGTGCGATAGTCAATGAATATCCAGGAGAATTCAAGAAGACGCGTTCGAGAAGAAGATGGATATTCCGTTTTTAAAAACAACATGCAAATGAGAGTTTAACCTTCCTGTCCAATAGTCTGTAACCGTTTAGTTGGCGTTTTCTAATAAACAACTCCACAGCGAAAGGTTTCCCTCCTTACACCAGTAGGATGAAACACTGTGGATAATACGTTCCCATGGATAGAAGGGTAAAATGCTACTGGAACGGTCCCTAGTGCTTTGCGCTGCAAGTCGTACATCTTATACTACAATAAAAATCGAATATCTCGTAACCGGAACCTTGTTAATCCAGAACTTAATCGCTTGCGTGCTTCGCAAGATTACATGTTTACCATCATTTATTTCAGCATCCAGACGGCCAAAAACAATAGTTTAGCGGATATTTCTGCTAAATGACGGCGGATTATGAAGAAACTGAAATATTCGACTATGTGTTCAAAAGTAATACTGTTAAATCGTCGTTATCTCCACTGCGAAACAGTCATACTAGTTGGTGACCTTGGAGTCGGCAAGACGACGCTTCTGTCAAGATTTACCGGGGATAAATTCTCCTTTAGTTCAGCCGTTGAAGATGGAATGAGATTTGTTCAAACGTGGTTCATCTTGTTCAAATAGACAAAACTGATTTTTCCTCTTTTAGAAATATTTCGGTCGGGGATATAATCGTTCAAACTCGGATTTGGGATGTAACTGGAGGGGAAGAGTGTCACTCACTGCCAGGCAAGTAAGTGATTGGTTACTTTTGGGGAGTCTGTCATCTGTTACTTGTTCTATACTGAAAATTGTAACCTGCAACTAGGTTTGCAACCTGAGCGTAGTATTTTTTTTAGGTTTCAGATGATTACCATTCGCCTTGGCCGAACGATTCAGTGTTCGAATTGCTAGTCGAGAGGTCACATGTTCAAAATACTTTGGAGTTTCGTGGGATTGCACTGTTGATGACTCCTAGTAAGGATGAAACAGCTGTACGGTGGCTCAATAAATACACTCACTTGCTTACCAACTAGGTTTTCACATGAGACGCAGCCGAATCTTCGCTGAATCTCTCTTTGATGAGTCCCAAGAATGGTGAAACCAGTCGTAGGCTATCAAAGAGTTTTCAGCAACCTTGTGAGTAGTGTATTGCGTCTATACAAAGCTGTACAGTGCTTCTCGGCTTTACAGCACAGAGTAGCTTTACGTACAAGATAAAATTTCAAGTGATTCTTATTCTAACTAAACTGTCTCATCGTTTCGACGCGCCACACAACTCTCTGTTTTTCAATACTCCTCTGATTCGAGAAGACCCTTTCATTTATTGTTCTAAATGCTTCCAAAACATTTGCAAAATGATCCACGTGAGAGCGCCTTCCACATACAGTGAAAACCATACAGTTTTGCCGGTAAATAAGAAACAGAATCCGGTCAGATTTTACGTAAGCATAACTGGCAATCGTCAAGTGCTTTTCTAATTTCTTTTGTGAAAATTCTGTCGAGTAAAGTGCTTTCTCTGATGATATGTGGAGGATCTTTTCATATGAATTCACGTACAACGGCGTGCAGGTCTCTCATTTAGGTTGTGATCGATACTAGAAAAATGAGGTTTCCGAATATTGTATCTATTCTGCACTAAGCTTCTTCCTACCTACCGGGAAGAACTGGGTTGATTGGGCTTTGAGGTGACTTTATCAATAACATGGAGGAGCCGTGGCTGTAATGCAAATTTGAGCAAGGAACTTTAGCCAGGTACGTACCCAGGATAACTGACGGACGGTTGACAGAAGTAGCCCATATCTGCGCACTCATCTCCTCCCGGATGATATTTGATTCCATTGCCAATTAATTTTTCGGGTCAGTAATTCTCATTAAAAGACTTTTCCTCAGGGTTATTTTTCGTGAGTTTCCTCGGAGCGATCTGCAGATAATCAGTCAAGCGAGGATTCAACCATCGTCTGAATTGCAGACATCAACAGAAACCAGCAAAGGACCTAGTGCTTTACCTCGCTTCCTGGCGAGCACAAATTAAACTGACCGGTCATGTCATCCACTAGTTGGAGATACTCGCCATTCCGAATTTATCTCTCAGAGTGTCCACTGTCAGTAAGAGAACAAGCTGCAAACTCGGGGGCGGCTACCACTCGTTTCGGAACCTTAGTGTACTCTGTAGATTGATCGCCCCCACTTAAAATCAATTCATCAATTTCAAAACACAATTTAACTCTTATTGGCGGTAAGTTTCCTACGGTACTCGATTATCTAGATCGTTGGTGTTTGTCACTCCCTGATTGAGAATCTTTTCAGTGATTCTATGGGTGGCAGCTCTGAATTTTCTGCATCCAGTATTTCCGAAGCTTTCCAGACTGCCCCTCACTTTTGCCTAGTGAACATATGTTCCGCCTGTTCTTCACTTACCATGACCTGTTCTTCTCAACGGCAAGCTGGCTCACTGACGCGGTAGCAACTTATTAATTACAATGAACGTTGTCGCTGGTCCCTGCCAAGAATCTAGGGGACCAATTTCGTTGGTTTGGAATAGACAGCGCTTTGAGTACAAAAGTTTCACCGTATACTTAGGAATACTTTTGGGAGACAATAACCCGCCTAACGCTTTGATCAACCTTTTCTCCAGATATTTTGAAGGTGCTCACGGAGCCCTGATCGTTTATGACATTACCAAGTCAGAAACTTTTGAAAACGTGACAGAATGGTTAAGTGAAATTCACCGATGCACCAACAGCGAATGCGTGGTTTTGCTGACTGGCAACAAGTGTGATCTTGATGAGAATCGGACTGTATTGGCTAGACTGGCTGAACAGTTTGCCAGGAGCGTCCAGATGTCTTTCATCGAAACGTCAGCCCGACATGGGGACAATGTGGAAACGGCATTCAAAAGACTCATTTCAGGTAAGTGATGACCATTCTTGTACATCGTTTTCAGAACAATGAAGATTAGTGTACCGACTTTTTGTAAATTCACACAGGCTCGTATTAGCCCTGTTTTCCCCCGCAAAAAAAAATTCATCTCACGCCGTTTTATGTTTCCTAAAGAAAATCAACAACTGCCAGACAAACGGCTATGCCCAGTTTTTAGTCCATTTTGTTGTCAGGCTTGTAACTCTATCGTTGTGATTTCAGCAGATAAAGACTCTCTGCCTTTTTTAAAAAGTAGGGAGAGTTGAGTCAGCCTGCGTTCAGCTCCCTTGAATTAGGTTCAGCATGTCAGGATTCATCAACACCACAACTATTTTTCTGCAAACGTTAGGTCTTTATTCTACCGAATAAGCTCTTATTCCCACTTTTTCAAAGTTAAAACTGACCGGAAACACCCTACTTTTAAAACGATTACAGACAACCTTGTTTTTGAGGGGGATTTTATACAATTGGTGAAAAGAACATCAAGGCGACAAGTGGTTCTTACGTTTTTTTGTCGCATAAATCCCTACTTTTGACCGGTCTCAAACCATACCTAGAAGGACCCGAGATGTGTTACCAACTACTTGGACATTCAGGTCTTCACTTTTATGCCATGTTTTTCTGTCGAAGTAGAGAATCATGGCATTTCGGAAAATACTGCTAAACAATGCTGTAATTAGATAGCGTCTGCCTCGTAACCCTAGACTACTCATAATTTCCAATCTTGTGAAGTTGGTTCAGGCAGCTCAAAGCTACTTTTAAAGTTTGCCAGGTAATTGAACATTGCTTGAATACAATTCACGTTC